>JAWQEG010008423.1:0-2500 GCA_033782935.1 Petrolisthes cinctipes | reverse complement strand
ATTGGGGATATGAATGGGAAGGTGGTCGGTGATAGAAAAAGAGGTGGATGGGAATGGTAGTGGACTTGTGGACCTGTGTGTGTGTGGGGGGGGGGGGAGGAGTTGATGAGTGCCAACACCTTTTTTCCAGCACAAGGGGATACACAGGTACTATTGCGGACAAAAGTTTCTTTCTACTCCGGGTGGTAAGTCCACACGACTGCTGCCCCCTTTCTGGCCGGCAGGTTGAAGTTGGCTCGAGAACTACACCACCACATAAACCAGCAACCCAACAGTTGACTGACTCGGATTCGGATAGGAAGTAATTTATCCCTCCCCTCTCTCTCTCTCTCTCATGTGTATAGCATATAAATAGATACATTAGTTGATAGGTAATATTAGGTGTAAAGAAGTGATAACTGAACAAGAAGAGAACCCCAGTATTACTATTGAACATCTTGGAACACTGACTGTAATCATAAATATACCATTTTCCTTTTACACGTAGCCAGGGTCTGTATTCACTAGGCATATCAGAGTTTGCACTTGCTCGTATGCTTGCATTACTGATCTCCCATAGTGTTTCAGGCTTATTTCGAAGCAGTGAATGGATTTGCTATTCTATTAGTATGAGTTTATATTATGATTTCGGAGCAGTGCCGGGGTCCTTGTTCTTGCCATGAATGATCGCTTACGAAGAAAATATTATCTTAATTAAAAGTGAACTTTGCTTTTGTGAATAAGGGCCCAAATGTCCTATGGACTGTCATGGACATAACCACACTTTTGTTTCTTTTAACTAGTGGAAAATAAAATAAATAAACATATATAAATGGATATATTACATATAGGTGCTACAAATACAGAACTACAGGTTATATAGAGTAAATCTAAGTGCATGAATCGAACAGTGGTGCAATCATGAGACAGCCATATAGCCTACTACAGACCAGTGAGTCCTTGAAAAGATAACCAAAATAGTGAGCACAGATAACATTACTTTTTAAAGGATCATTACTCCCACTGGATTTTAAATGAGGTATTTATTTTTTTATTTTACTACATGCTTTCTGTGGATTTAAAATTATACTATTTTTAGTAAGAACTATGATTCAGTTTATTATTGTAATATTTCAGCTTTTATGTGATTTCTGACAAATAGTAGTACTGGGGTTCTCTTCTTGTGCAATAATCACTTGTTTTGCACCTGATATTACCTATCAACTAATGTATCTATTTATACTGCTATACACATGAGAGAGAGAGAGAGAGGGGAGGGATAAAATTACTTCCTATCCGAATCCGAGTCAGTCAACTGTTGGGTTGCTGGTTTATGTGGTGGTGTAGTTCACGAGCCAACTTCAACCTGCCGGCCAGAAAGGGGGCAGCAATAGTGAGGACTTATCACCTGAGTAGAAAGAAAACTTTTGTCCCGCAAATAGTACACAATGGAGAGTGGAATGGAGGAGAGATGAATAATTATATCTATCTATCTATCTATCTATCTATCTATCTATCTATCTATCTATCTATCTATCTATCTATCTATCTATCTATCTATCTATCCATCTATCCATCTATCCATCCATCCATCCATCCATCCATCCATCCATCCATCCATCCATCCATCCATCTATCTATCTATCTATCTATCTATCTATCTATCTATCTATCTATCTATCTATCTCTCTCTCTCTCTATCTATCTATCTATCTATCTATCTATCTATCTCTCTCTCCTCTCTCTCAAAAGTCATTCTGGTAAACATTGTCTTTTCAACGTTGTGTTTACAACTTAAATACTCTGGGCATTCTCAGTAAAGTTTATCATCAAACCCATCAAGTTTAGGCTTCCAGAAACGAGTAAAATTATAAGGTATTTTTTTTGGAATAAAAAAAAAAAAAAAAAAAAAAAAAAAAAAAAAAAAAAAAGAATGTCTGTGAGCTGCAGATGCTAAAGCTATATTGTGGTTTGATTGGAGGGTAAATAAGTCCTTCCAACTATGCCACAACACTCTACTAAGTCTATTTCCTGGTATAGTTTTGAGGAATTAGTATAGGCCTCCAACTTCATTACACGAGATTACACATTTTTGTTTTCTATATCGAGAAGATGAGAACTAAAGGCTATGATGATGAGTCCGCTTGTCATCCTCATCTGTATAGCCAAAGTGAGAGTGGTCCAAAATCATGTCCAATTTCGTTCGAGATGCCTAGACACATTACATCTAAACTAATGGAACATAAAGTCGTAGTAAGATGGAAAGATGGTTGAAGGTAGAGTGTTCCAGAGTTGACCAGATGTGTATAATATGAACAACTGAGATTACTGGTTAAGAGGGTGTGTGAGAATAGGGGGACAGGCTTGGGGGGAGGGGGGACTGGAGTGTGTGGGCAATAGGGGGACAGGACTTGGAGGGGGGGGGTGGAGCTGTGGGGGTTTTGGGGGTGGCGGAGTAGGGGGACAGGCTTGGGGGGGGTGAGGGGGGGGACTAGGGGGGTGAGGAATAGGGGACAAGGCT
>JAWQEG010008422.1:27500-36092 GCA_033782935.1 Petrolisthes cinctipes | reverse complement strand
AGGTAAGAACCAGACCTGAGAGGCGACAGGCTTTTGGTGATGGCTAAATTCGTATTAACAAACATTTGTGATAATATTAAAGGATATATTATAGTAAAGTAATTTATAATAATATATTTACGACTGTAAAGGAGGAAGAAAGAAAACTGTGCCAGACCTAAAAGACTTTGTATCATAAGAAAGGAAACTGAGAGGAGGGACAACATGAACGAAGGAAAAAGAAGGAAAGGAGGGACAGTTAATGATTACCATACGAAACTCCCATCTCAAACAAATGGATAAGAGAGCTCATTTCTCCTCCATCAACCCCAGCTTTCATTCGCTACTCTTACTCTAAGTTATTTTTACATTAATATTTGTCCATTCAGAGGGGATCACTTTCCAACCCCACTAGCCACTCCTCGTTATTCCATTTATTAACTCTGCCTCTCACTCTCGAGCTCTTTTTCAACCTCAACCACCATTTATTTTGCAGGGCAGACGATTTAATTTCTTCGTTCCCAACCACTTCATTTCCCACTCCTCATCACCTTTCTATTTTTCTTTTTCTCACTCCAACCCACTTCTTACCCCTCAGTCAGTCAGTCAGTCAGTCACTCACTCATGCACTTGCTCACTCCCAAAAAATCTCTTTCTCATCTCACTCCAGCCACTCTCTTTCCTTCGTCCAAGCACTCCCTCCCACTCCTTCTACTACACCTCATATGTTTCCTGCTACTTCTAAAGCCACTGACAAGGTATGCACTTTCCTTCTCTATATCGTATTCGTATAAGATGTGGACTGAAGACACGAAGCCCGATTAATGTCCTCAGCTGTGAAACGAAAAAAGGGTATAAGAGAGGACCAAAATCATTGCAAAATCAATCCAAAATTTTGACTAAAGCAGATATCTAACCCTTATTTTCATATATTCTTGGCAGTTATGGTTGATAAGTAAGACCCTAACTGTAGCCAACTAGAAACTACTGCTATCTTAGGTAAAAGGAATCTAACCCAGCTCACTACGAGAGGGAAGCAACCTGTTACATAATGTTTACACAAGCAACTCACATGTATATCCAAACTTTTGCCCTCAACTGTCCCCACATCTACCACTACCTACTACCAACACCACCACTATCTCGATAACCACGACCAGCACCACCATCACTATCACGACCACGACCAGCACCATCAACACCACCAACACCACTACTAAATCTATCATCACCAACACCACCACCAACACCACCACCACCACCACCACCACCACTACTACCACTACCAACACCACCACCAACACCACTACTACCACCATCACCACTACTACCAACACCACCACCACCACCACCAACACCACCACCACCAACACCACCAACACCACCACCACCATCAACACCACCACCACCAACACCACACCACCACCACCACCAACACCACTACCAACACCATCACCACTACTACCAACACCACCACCACCACCACCAACACCACCACCAACACCACCACCAACACCACCACCAACAACACCAACACCAGCATCTTCCCATTTTCGTAGGCACCCTGTCTCTTCTCACCCACCGTCTTTCACACTCTAATGGTTTTCCTCTCGTCATTTCCTGCCTCACAGTCCTTGCTCTTTTCTTCCTTACTCATTTTTTTACACGTTGGAGAGATAATGATAATTTACACTTGCAATTGAGAAAAAAAGAGCCCGTCTGTCTCTCTCTATCAATCATTGATATATAAAGTCTTCCTTCTCTCTTTTGACTCCTTTCTTTTTTTTATTATTATTATTCTTTTTTGTCCAGTTTTTCTTTCCTTTACTATATATTTAATTCCCTATCCTTCACATGTCAGTCAGCAGTCATTCATTCATTCATTCAGTCAGTCAGTCAGCTAACCAGGCCCCACTCTCTCTCTCTCTCTCTCTCTCTCTCTCTCTCTCTCTCTCTCTCTCTCTCTCTCTCTCTCTCTTTAATTATCCCTCTTTTCTTTCTTATATCCCATGCACCTCTCTCAATGGCCTCCACCCTCTCGTTTTTCCTCCACCCCTCTCTACTCTTTCTTTCCTTTTGCCTCCCATTTCTCTCCCTTGCATCCCCATCTCTCAGCGGCCTGCCTCCCTTCCCTCCCAGGCCACTGTTGACACTGGAACCCAGCCATGAAATAACATTGACACAGCACACCCGAGGAGAAAGTCTGCGCTGGCCTGTACCACGCGTTGCATCCAAGCAGGGCGAAGGGAGAGCCTGCTGGGGGAGAAAGAAGGGAGAGGAGGGAGAGGATTGGAGAGAGAGTGAGGGAGAGGGATGGGAGAGAATGGAGAGAGGCTGGTGGGAAAAGGAGGGAAAGGGGTGAAAGAAGGGGAGGGAGAGATGTTGGGGCAGAAAGGAGGAAAGTGAGAGGCTCGAAGTGAAAGGAGGAAGAGGGAGAGGCTTTAATTAAGGATGAGGAGAGAGAGAGAGAGGAGGTGGAGTAAAGAGAGAGAGATAGTGGAGAGAGAAGAGGGGCAGGAAGAGAGGGCAGTGATATGGGAAGATGTGAAGCAAAGAACGATAGAAGCAAGAGGAAAAGGAGATAATGAACGGAAAGGAGGAGGAGGAGAACACGGGAATGAAAAGGAGAAGGGAAGAAGGATATAAAGAACGAGAATGAAGGGCTGAGGATGAGGAGGCTTGAGAGACACAGAGGGCAGAGGTAAAAGTAAAGGACGCGAGTGATGAAAGGAAAAACAAGGTGAAACACAGAGAGGAAACAAAAGATCAGTTGATTCAAAAGACACGAGAGGAAGGAGGAGGAGAAGGAGGAAAGAAGAGGAAGAAGAAGGATGAGGAAGGAAAGAAGAGGAAGAAGGAGGAGGAGGAAGGAAAGAAGAGGAAGAAGGAGGAGGAGGAAGGAAAGAAGAGGAAGAAGGAGGAGCTGGGGGAAGAGGTAAGGAAGGAAATAGGATGGGATAAGAGGAGAGGAGAGGAAAGAGAGGATCATTGTTAAAAAAAAAGCAAATTGAGGAAAAGGAGGAGGGGGAAATTACCAGCAGAATGTAAGAGAGGTAAAGGAGGAGGGCGTAAGATGTGTGAGAAAAATGGGTGTTGGAAATCTAGTAAATGGGAAAAAGGAAAGAAGGAAAACACCACCGAATTGCGAAAAAGTATGAGAGTAAATACATCTGGGGGAGAAAAAGAATAAAAATGCTGAACCGAGACCAAGACATAAACGAAGAAGTATTGCCCTTGTCCACATACAGTGTTGTACACCCTGGTTCGTACACGTTGATTCACTCACACCTGTTGCTTCTGAAAATGGAGATTCGGACACATTCGTATGTAAGCACAATCACGAGTAAGAAAAAAAAAATCTTGTTTGAAGTGAATGAAACTGTGAGCCAAATGAATTAATCTTATGAACCTAAATTATAGACCGACTATATCTACAGTTTCACACGAATTCTAGAAGCCCTTACATTCGAGTATGTTGCACAAATAATGAATGTGACTGTACAATCGACTGACACAATGCTGATTAGACCAAGAAACTTTGTTCCGTAACTGCACACACGTTTGTTTACCTCTGTTAATTCGTTCGCGCTCTCTCGTGTACACCAGCTTAAGTGAATGCATTGAAACACACACATTGACTAAGTGTATTCTGATTTGTAAACAGTGACGCGTGCACACTGGTTAGTACACACGATGGTAATGAACATCCGGCAACCAAATCCCCGTCACCTCACCGAGCACTCTTGATGGACGATAAACAGGACAATCATCAAACAAACACATTCACCATACAGTTATAATATCCAGCGGACAAACTACTGAACTTTTCTGGTTCTTCAGTTCACAAACCTGTGATATTGTAACAACGATGACTTTACGGGATACTCATGGTTAGTTATATTTGGAGTCATTGATTTACCCAAACTATGCCACACAGTATACAAATGAGAGGATCTGATTTATAGCATGATTTAGAGAAACCAGAAGTCCTCCAGCTTGACCAACCAGAAAAGAACATCTCCTAATGGTATGTGGAAAAATTTTATGTTTTTTTTCACTTTAAGCCATGCAATATATAATAGAAGAAGCCTTTCTCTGACTCTTTTGACCCAACCTTGGCCATTCTCATCTGACCCAACCTTACTAGGCTGGCTAATCTAACCCAACCAAGCCATAACTAAGGTGAGACGAGCCATGTGAAGGGTCTACGTGTGTGTTTGTGTGTGTGTGTGTGTGTGTGTGTGAAGGGTGGGCGCATGCCGATACAACATCCGTTAGGTATGTGTGTGTGTGTGTGTGTGTATGTGTGTGACTGGATGCATATACTTGTGTGTGATTGTGTAATATACTTATTCATTCAGCCTAGCATTCATTCATCAGTCAATCTCATTCCTCTACTCACCCATCCCAGCAATTCATATTTCTTTTCACTTATTCTCTCAACGTACACTTATTCATACTATCAAACTTCCACTACTTATTTATTCACTCACCCATCCAATCGCTCATTCACCGGTCATCTCATTTATCCTCTCACTCCTCCACATAAGAAAATTTCACCAGATTCTGTAAGTCAGTCTTAATTTCAATCTCAGGCTTCAGCTATTTATCTCCAACCTTTACAGTTTATTTTTGCTTCTGTTATTAAACCTCCTTATATATCAAGAATGTTGAGTGATAATCTCTGGTCGGCGTGTGAAACTTCAGTGTCCAAGGCATTTGCACACTCAATCGCAAAAGAATTTATTGAGTATCATGATTATTGGGCAAGAACAAAGTGTAACTGGATAACTGGATGACCATTTACAGCCAGAGATAAATTTATAGAAGTATTCCTGTAAGATCAGTTGCGTAAAATCAAGTAGGGCTGCCAGCCTTGTGTGATTTTCAGTGTACAGTCGCGGTTATCGTGATTGGGACTTGACTGCTTCTTCTGACTATTATTTTCAAGGTCTATAGCCAGAGAGAAAAAAAACATACACATTATTATTCTCAACGTTCACCATCATTCCAGAGAGGCAACAGATGTTTACTAAGACCTCGGCTGTGAATATCAGTGTTCCACATTTGGCAAACTTGGTGTAATAAACAACATTAATTAAAATTGATTGGGTAATAACGGTATCAAAGGGCAATATAATACAGTTCTCATATTCCATTCATTAGTATTCAGGTCAGGTTACACTTGCTTACGTAATATGGTTTGATAACGGCGAATTATTTATTTAGTTACCTATATATATGAGAGAGAGAGAGAGAGAGAGAGAGAGAGAGAGAGAGAGAGAGAGAGAGAGAGAGAGAGAGAGAGAGAGAGAAGAGAGAGAGAGAGAGAGAGAGAGAGAAGAGAGAGAGAGAGAGAGAGAGAGAGAGAGAGAGAGAGAGAGAGACAGGCTTAATTTAAGAGACATGCATGGTGGAGGGATAGAGGTAGGACAGATTGATTTAAGTATAAAACAAGACTACCCTTGACCAGGAAGACATTGTAGAGAGAGAGATAAGTTCTACGTCAAAACCCTTAAAGGCAATACTCTTCCTAAGGGGTATAGAGGAGGGAGAGGAGAGAGGTAGGAGAGGAGAAAAAGATAAAGTTAGGGGTGGATGGAGGGAGCCGAGGTGACCTGGTTCTGACGGAGGAACTTGTTCAAATATGGAGAGTCCTGTTTTTGTCAATTATTGTCCTTGTATCGAATATTTGTGAAATTGCTCTCCGCTCTTATCCAGGCGTTATATGATATAATAATACAGAGAAAAAAGAAGAGAGAGAGAGAGAGAACATTGAAGACTTAGTAGACACTGATTGGCCTATAAATTGTGCATGAAACTGTATCATGGAGGTAAAAATAAAGGATCTTATCGGTTACAGATTAATAGGCATCAATTGTACGAGTATCAAAATGGCAGAAAAACTCACTGAGGAACTTATATATATAGGAAAACGATCACTTCAGCAACTTTCAAGGACTACTTATTTAGTTGGACGTTTTCTGAAGAGACACTTGACTGCAAGTATTTTCCAAGGTATAGAATGAAGAGGTTTTAAACTCTTTTTTGAGTAAACGGAACGAAAACTGAATAAATCTTCTCTATGGAAAAATTCATAATGTATGATCACAATTTTAAATCATATTGACAAAATGAAGCATATGAATTTTGTCCATGACTGTACCCAGAAGACTCCTGTATTCTATGGCTGGTGTAGAGGACGGAGAAGGTTACAGAGTCCAGGGGAAGGACACTGAGTACTAACGAGGCAGAAACACCGTAAAGAAGATGGAGTACGAAAAGGACATGAGGACGAACTCACATTCTCCAACTATACACTAGATGAAAAAAAAAAATCTCCAGTTGTAAAGGGAATAAAATTAATCCATCTCTCCTATTTAATTTTTTAGAGGGAGAGAATGATATAGGATTATCTTTATAAATAATAGCAAAACAACTTCACACTTTCTTCATATAACAGGTCCTCGAGCGGTTGAAAGGCAAGGCAGATTCTGCTGATGGTGACCACGAAATGTGTTGACGAGCGCGAAGTGTGCCTCAGCTCCTTCGTGACTTGTTCAGCCACGCCCAAATCTGAGATGGCAAAAAGTCCCACTCGGCACTGGTTTTGCTAGACCTGCCGCCAGCTGTCAATACCCTATCTTGACCTCACACCTGTCATCAATGTCTGGGGAGGTGTCTTGACTTTTAAGGGTCATAGTCGATCATACCTAAGTATCCTTAGTGTTATAAAATTTCCCAACCAACTTGCCATAAATTCAGCTTCGTTCATTCTTAAGGGGAGAACCTCTTGTTGGTATATTGGAGGGCTATAGATTTCTCATAATATGCAATGAAACAAAAGACATGAATATTTTTGCGTCCCCTCAAAACTTAAAAACCATAAATAACTTACAGGTATACTTGAGTGTCTATCCATTATCTAGTTTCCGTTCAACCAAGACCCACCGTACCGTACCTTGTGTTAGTACCAGCGTCGTCCTACCGTATCCCCCTAGGCATAGTGTGACAGGACGCACACGTACACGTAATCATACACACACGGACACACACTTGCGACTACGTTTACCTAACTTACGCTTCACGCCCCTAACTCGAAATTTCACGCAACTCCCCAACTCAGTGATTTCGTGTCCCTCGTGTGCCAGTTGACCGCCCCTCGCCTTCATGCATACAGATATCTTCATTACCCTACACACACACACACACACACACATACACACACACAGGTCCGCGGCAATGGGTTGGTCTGGTAGCTGGAATTTGTACCGAAACTGCCTGCCTCTTGGAACGGTCGTACTGTCCTACTCTAGAGGAGCAAACAGTTCGTTTCCCCTCAGAATGATGGGTGACAGCTGGTTACCATCTTTTTCTCTGGCTTTCTCTCTGTCCCTTTTTTGTCCTCTCCTCCTGCAAACTCTTTATGAATATGGACACATAGATGTACACAAATAATCTTTTCTTCAATAGTATACTCTAAGCTGCTACTACAAGCATGATATATAGTGTATGACCACGACGGTTTTTGCCCAGGAAGCCACCAGCCCCAGTATGATGTCTCCAAGGCAAGACCTCCCTGCCTGCCTGCTTGCATGTATCCTGGCCTGCATCCCTGCCCCTACTTTCCTGCTCTTGGCCACGAGTGCAGGTTTCCATGAAATTGCAAAAGTCAACAGCAAAGGGTAAGTGTGGAGAGGGCATCCAGGGGCCTCGGTGCGTGACGGCCGGTGCTGGAGACTTCAACATGATTTACGTAGTGATCCCCCGGCAGCACCGAGCTCACTGGCACGGAACACACCCTCAACCCCGTTATCTCGCACACCAACCTACAACTTATTGCCATCATTTGATAAGATATGCCAAGAATCTAACACTTTAATCGTTCGCAGTTTTACAGTCAAATTCTGTCACTTTCTTTCTTGCGTTCCGTTTCTTTCATTGTTGAACTATATTTTGTTCAGTTATTATATAATGTTCAGCATTATGCTCCGTGTTCAGAAATGTGCCTCATTTATTTAGATCTTAGAAGTTTAATCCTTAGAGAATGCTTGCACACAGTTTCTTTCCTTTTTCAATTTTCTATTCAGCCATCCTCAGGAGAAACTGGCAGGCATTTATATCATAAAACAACATTATAACTGCTTTTATCTCCAAAAAATCTTGAATGTTAATTACAAATATCTTTTAATGTGTGTCGCTGCCTTCGTTTCTTTTTGTATATTCCAATAAAAAAAATTTAAGTCATGCACCTCTATAATGGCTTGTCTCCTGATTAAAGAAAGCTATTTGGGTGGATTAATTTTTCATGCATATTCTGGACGAGTGACAGTGACGGATGATGTGATAGAGATGCTTGAGAGGTAGTGATACGGCGGCAGATGTTTACACGCCTCACCGCCCCAAAGGACAACACCCACTCTACCTCCAACACAGTCTCCTCTTTCTTATTTTGCGGTAACTATATTCCATTTTTTTGGAACCCGGCGAAAATGTCCCGGCTCCTTTCTTAAATGTCATGCAAATCAAGACAAAGTACACCACAAATTGAAACAACTAGGCAATTTATGAACACTGAAATGAAGGCAGTATTATTACCAGGGGACCTACTTT
>JAWQEG010008422.1:17500-25000 GCA_033782935.1 Petrolisthes cinctipes | reverse complement strand
CAGATAAACATTTTCCATACTTTACTAAGACCTTTTCCAGCTGTGCCAGGATGTGCCCTTTCCTTATAAGTTAAGCTGCAGAGTTTGATGTAGCCCTGGAAAATGAACCCAGTGTTTGACTCTTGCAACACTAGTAATGGTGGTGGTGGTGGAAGGCAAGGATAAAGAGAGAGGAAAAAAAAAATGGTTGTGTTTGTTGTCAGCTCTCTTGATGGTGGACGGGAAGGATAGAAAGTAACTCTGGAATTGAACTACGTGTTGACTCTTGTAACACTAGTAATGGTGGTGGAATAGAGAGAGAGAACAAAAAATAAGAATTGGTTTTGTTTGTTGTCAGTACTCTTATTAATGTTGGAATAATGAAAAGAAAGGATGTGTTTGTTTGTCAACTCTCGTGGTGGTAGACGGGAAGGATATAGAATAAAATGGTTGTGTTTGTTGTCAGCACTCTTAATGGTGGAAGGATGATATAAAAAAGTTGTGTTTTGTTGTCAGCACTCTTAATAGTGGAAGGATGAAAAAAAAAAGGCTGTGTTTTTTGTCAGCTCTCGTGATGGTGGATGGGGGAGGATATAGAAAAAAAATCTGGTTGTGTTTGTTGTCTGTTCTCGGCAGGGGGGCAGACTGGGATAACGAGCGAGATTATTAAGAAAGGTAGCTGGTGTGAGGGTGAGGATGAAAGGATGTTAACAGAGCCGTAGTCCATCTCCAAGACACTACATAACCATAAGTAATAACGATCTATCAACACGCTGATTTATAGACTGAATCTGACACGTGTACATTAGGCAGGTACAAGGAGGTATGAATAAGATGTGAAGGAGAGAGGATTGGTCGGCTCTTGTTGGGTGAGCCTCCTCAATGATGAGTAAAAAAACTTCATGAGGTCAAATTTGAAATGGGAACAAAATATAATGTGCTTTTGTTTTATCTACACAGGGGAAATTTTTAAGGGAAACAAAATTATATATGGATGTGCAGGTAAATTTGAGAACGAAAACAAAATTATGTAAAAATTCAAATGTAGATGTGCATGAAAATTTGAGAACGAAAACAAAATCTTCAAACATGAAAACCAGAATGTGGATGTGTCGGCAAGTGTACAGTGGGGGTCAGCGGGCAGGTCATGGCGTGAGACAAACATGGAGGTGCTTAGGCTTCACCAGTGCCCTCACTAACATGGCGTGAACACAAACCTGGCGGGCCGCGGCATAACTCCCTCTGGTAGGCTACACAAGCGGGGGTTAAAAGTTTCAATACACATAAAGGGTGACTCGGGAAAATATGTATTAAGGGGGTAATTCGCTTTTGTTACATTGGAGCTCCTCGATTCCTCCAAAGTATGCCAGGAAACAGGACCGGAAGAGCAAAAATAATGGCGTTCTGTTGCTTGGAATAGTTTGGAGGATTCAGTTGCTTCAGAATTAGCAACACAAAACTTCCCCCTTAACTCTTATTTTCACGTATCCCTTTTCGATACATAAATTATAAGAGTGGCTCAGGTCAATATGTATTAGCTCTTATTTTCACGTATCCTTTTTCGATAGCATTTAAGGGTGACTCAGGAAAATATGTACTTACCCTTCTTTTCCCGAATCCTTCACCTATATAGTTTTGCTCTGGTAAGTGAGAACCTGTTTACAATCCATTAGAAACTGCTGCTAACATTGCTAAGCTGTCACGTGTTTCACCCTTTGTGTATCGAGACCTTTGGCATCAGCTGTACACAAGCCGAAGTCTGAGTTACACAGGACAGAGATGACGGGCACTTTGTGAAATATACAACTTTAATTTTTATAAGACGTGTTCCCAAATTTGTTGTTTGAGGGAGTATAATAGCACATTGTTTGGGGAGGTAAATCTGGAACAAATTATTCCTCCAAACCAATTCAGGCAACAGGATACCATTATTTTTCTTCATCTGGGTCTGTTTCCTGGCATACTTTGGAGGAATCAAGGAGCTCCAGTCTATCAAAAGTATACTATCCCCTTAATTTATGTATAGTCACGCCCAATACTCCTGCATCACCTGAGAATGACATGACCTCGAAAAATGTTGCGTTTCTATAGCTGTTGGTCTTTGTTTTATTGGTTCATAAGATTCACTCATATGTTTTGCCTTCTTTCACTTGATGCAGGATTTTTTATCGTCACTGTACGCCAGAATGCTATACGAATACGAAGTGCTGTGTATATATTGAGTGTGTGTGTTTGTGTGTTACGTTGGGATATTATATATGTGTGTGGTGTTCTCTCTCTCTCTCTCTCTCTCTCTCTCTCTCTCTCTCTCTCTCTCTCTCTCTCTCTCTCTCTCTCTCTCCTCTCTCCTCTCTCTCTCTCTCTCTCTCTTTACACACACACACACACATACACACACACTTTACCGAGATGATTTGTGGGGCTCACTACCGCCTCGCTGGCCTCACCTCAACACCTCCACAACCCCCCGACCACCCACTAAATCATAGCCGGGCACTAGATAAGAAACCAACGCTCCCCCCACACCCCCACCTCTCTCCCTCCCTCTCCGTCGTCCACCCCCTCCCCTCTATCACTTCCTCCCTCGTCCACCAGGGTCTTCCAGGCCTATAGGGTAGTATTTTTTCGTCCTCAATTTACCCTCCTCTTCCGATCGTCCCTCTCTTGCCCTAACCTACCTTTCTTTACCCACTCCATGCCCCTACCTATCCCTTCACCCACCCTACCCTACCTTCTTGCCCCAACCTTCCCTTCGAGGCATTGGATGTGTGTGTGAGGTGGCTGAGGGACAGAGGGTAAAAGGGGGTGAGGAAGGGTGGGGCTTGAATGGGTGATGATTATGGAAAATAGGGGTGAAGCAGACAGGCAGGGTTAGTACAGTGTGGGGTGAAAGGAATGGGAGAAAGTGAGGATCCATGGAGTGAGATGGGAGAGATGGGGAATGTGAAATGGGAGTGGGGTGAGGTGTTTTGGGATTGGGGTGAGAGGGAATGGAGGAGAATAGAGATGAGTTGGTGTAAGATGCGACTCAGGGTGATGTAGGTAGGGAAGAGAAAAGAGGCAGGATGGTAGTGAAGATGATGTTGGTGGTGGTAGTGTTGGGGTTGGTGGTGGAGTGGGGAGGTGAGGGCAGGGTGGAGACGAGGTGGAGGAGCTGTCAGGGTGGAGGTAAGGTAGGACTTGGGCAGGGTGGAGGTGGAGGTGGTAGTGGAGGTGGTGGAGAGGGTAGTGGTGTTGGAGAGGCAGGTTGGAGGTGGAGGTAGTAGTGGTGGTGGAGAGGCAGGGTAGAGGTGGAGAGGCAGGGTGGAGGTGGAGGTGGTGGTGGAGGTGGTGGAGATGGTAGTGGTGGTGGAGAGGCAGTGTAGAGGTGGAGAGGCAGGGTGGAGGTGGAGGTATAGGTAGTAGTGGTGGTGGTGGCCTCAGTGGCGTGTTAACACCGAGCTAAGATGGAATATATAGGAGGAGGGAATTAATCACTGGTATTAAAATGTGGTTGAGAGGTCAGAGGTCTGGGCGTGTCGGCTCAGCAGGGGGACCAGTTGGGAAGGGGGAAAAGGGGGAGGGAAGGGAGGAGGGAAGGGAAAGGAGGAAGTGAAGAAGGAGAGTACGGAAGGATAAAAGAATAGGAGGAGGAGGAGGTGGAGGAGGAGGAGGAGGAAAGGAAAAAAATAAGGATATAGGAGTTGTCCGGAAGAAGGAAGAATAAAATGAGGAGGAGGAGGAGAATGTACAAGGAGGGGATAGAGAATAGGAGAAGAAGAAAGTAAAAAAAAAAAAAAAAGATGATAAATAAAAAGAAAATAATTCGATATAGGAAGAAAAAAAAGTAGGAAATATGCAAATCCTGGGAAAGGGAAGAAGCCAATGATGAATGAGGAAAGATGAAGTGTTAAGAACGAGATAGAAAGGTGTGCACTTCCAAAGAAAATAATACGAAAATGAGAGAGGCAAAGTGCTAATTGTAGGGAGGAAGGAGGAGTGAAAAAGTGGGAGGAGGGAGTGAAGGAGATGGAGGAGGAGTGCTGGATGGATGAGGGTGGAGTGTAAAGGAGGAGTGCTGAAGGTGGAGAGGAATGGAGGAAAAAAAAAAAAAAAAGTGAGAATAATGAGCGAACGAAAAGAGCGAGAGTTAATATGAAATATGTTAGTAGGAGGAATGATGATAAACTGAAAGGAGGAGAGAGAGAGAGAGAGAGAGAGAAGAGAGAGAGAGAGAGAGAGAGAGAGAGAGAGAGAGAGAGAGAGTGGCAAGTGAATGAAGTGTGAGGATGGTATGTGCAAGAGTAGAAAAATATACGAAAGAATCAGGAGGACGAGAGTTTGGTAGAATTGGAGGGTGGGTGAGAAATAAAGAAAAGTGAGGAGTCTAGGTGGAGTCCGGAGAGAGAGAAAGAGAGAGAGAGAGAGAGAGAGAGAGAGAGAGAGAGAGAGAGAGAGAGAGAGAGAGATCGGGGCGAAGAGGTAAGAAGCAGGTGTGGTGAGAAATTATGAGATTGGGGAGGAACCTTGAGAGCCGTGATGGGGAAATGTTATGGAAGCAGTGAAGAAAAAAAAATGTAATTTTGCTCTTGTCTGTACAAATAGCTTATAAATTTGATGTTATTGTATATCAGAAAGAGCAAGTAACAGAAATTGACTTAAGGGTGCCCACATTATTATTATTATTATTATTATTATTATTATTATTATTATTATTATTATTATTATTATTATATATATATATTTATATATATATATATATATATACACACACACACATACACTCACTGGGGGGAGGATAATTGGTGTTTCAAGAGTGAAGGTTAGTGGACCTATTAAGATCATGATAAGCAGACATGTTCCACACAGCTTCAAAATACGTAAACAGTTGTTCACTCGTTTTCTTGTTTTATGTACTAAAGCCATACTGGCAGTTATAACACAAGAGAAACTAGAATCACCAGATGATGGATGTGCCTTAAGGAAAATATTAATTAAAATGAGGAGAAAGGAAGGAGAAAAGCAAACAGGTGAACAAAAAGAAAACACGACAGGAGAGAAGAAAAGACGCAATTTGTGAGGGAGGGGAGAGAGACATTGTGGTGAGGAATGAAAGGCCTGGGACAGTGGGAGATAGCGACACCATATATCATGCAGGGTGTAATGGAGGGAAGACTGGCCCGTGTTGAGAGAGAAAACACTGCATGCTGACCTTACCTACCTACCTACCTACCTACCTACCTACCTACCTACCTACCCTGGATAGAATGGAAGGAAGGAGAGAAAGGGTTGACGGAGAGGGGTACAGTATTATGAAGGGTTGGTTGATGAAGGAAAAAGTTGAAGAAAGGAAGGAATGGAGGGAGGAAAAGAAGAAAAGAAAGATAGACAGAGGGCTAGAGAGAGCTAGTTGATATAGAGGGAGAGGAAAAAAGTTGAAGGAAGGATGGAAAAGAAAGAGTAGATAGAATTGGTTGGTGAAAAAAGGTGATAAGAAAATTGAAAGGAAGGTTGATGGCTGAGAGCGGACGAAAGGAAGCGGTTGAGTATATGAAAGGCTATTGAGATTAGTTGATAATGAAAGAAAGAAAAGGACGAGAAAGCCTTGAATGATTGAATGGGAATCTGAGGAAAGGTTGAGGTGAGGACAGGAAAGCAGTGGATGAAATACAAGTTAATGAAAATACTAAAAGGGTAAGAAACTACACCAAACTGTAAAAATAATTGATATTTTTAAGTGAAAAAATATCATCATAACAACATACCCTACCCTAACCTATATTCTGCCCATCCTAAATTCATAAAGACCATATATAATACAAAAAGAACTCAAACATGGAAATAAGAAGTAAGGATATAGGTTGGGTACTCACGAATCATGGAATGGGAACTCGCTGCTTGTGGTACTCTGGGATATATACCTGTGGAGAAAAGTGGACAGTTGTAGAAGATGGAAGTCAACACAGTAATACAACTGAAAGAAAAGGAAATATTATTGTTTCTATAATATAAGACGGGTAAAATTATGATAAACATGATGATATAATAAAAAGTGCATTGAAGTGATACTGGAATCATTGATGTAATAACATGTGACGTAAATACTCTTACTTCACTGGAGATGATATATTTCATGACTCACTAAGTTATAAATTGATTTCTTATTTCTTTTTCTGCTTGTAAATGGCCTTGCTATATGGATTATTTGACTACATCTGTGTTTGCGGTCACACGACACAAATTCTATGGGATATGCACACCAAAATGAGGATACGTCGAAACGAGAATTGTTGTTTGCGTGATATTGCCACTCAAACCTAACACTGTGATCTACCTGATATGAATTGTAATTTGTTGATTAGTTTTATAAATGAAGTAGGAGTAGAGAATGGCAATATTTTAGACTCCAATAGATCCAATCAATAGACATTTAGTTCTTAGTCTTCAATCAACAGTGACTCGATCCACTTCATACTTGGCTAAACTAACATGGCATAATGAATATATTTCTCAACTACAATGTATATTCGCCTTTGGAAGAGAAAATGGCCCCAAACCGAATACTCATGGTAAATTTATATATGCCCCCTGGACCTGTACCGTGATGACAAACAAGTGTATATATCCAGGACTGTCTGCACCTCAGGCTATTTTTCCTTACTACTTTTTTACCTGTCATTCTGAGATGTGAGGAGTGTTGATGTTACAGGTGTTACTTGTGTGACTGACAGGAGAGGAGTGATGGAATACTGGAAGTGACTGTTGAAGGAATATATATATATATATATATATATATATATATATATATATATATATATATATATATATATATATATATATATATATATATATATATATATATATATATATATATATATATATATATATATATATATATATATATATATATATATATATATATATATATATATATATTCCTTTCTAGATAAATGAACGCTTTTAACTCCTTTCTAGGGTAGGTTTTATTTCATCCAAATTGACGAGTGTTTTCCAACCCTCTGTAAAATAAGGTGGAGGAAGGAGGAGATTTTTATTTGGGTAGACGTAATAACCCCCAACTCTTGGAGGAGCCTCAGTCCCCCATCACCCTTGACAATGGTGACGACACCCGCACACCTGCAACTCATCACAGAGAGAGTACGACACGCTGATGACGCTACTGTATCTCTCTGTCTAAGGAATCTATGACCAAATTGACACAGGTACTTGAAATTTTTACCTCTTCTACTCACGCTCCATTCTCAAAATAATATATATAATTTCATTGACAAGAAGATTGCACATAAATGTCTCTAAAGTATGCAGACGTATAGCTTGTTAGTTTACATTCAGACATGGTACCCTGAGAACATAAGTTACAGCCACGACCTCTGCACCATGATATACCCATCACCGAGATTGTTTTGGACAGCGGGGCAACAAGTATCCCTCCTCTCTCACCAGGACCAGACCATCTCCACTCCCAAGCTTTCAATGATCCTCTGAGTAATCGTAAAATAAGTCCGGTGAAATCTTGACATG
>JAWQEG010008422.1:0-12500 GCA_033782935.1 Petrolisthes cinctipes | reverse complement strand
TGGATATACTGTATAAACATTAGGTATTTTTCCTCGGGAGATCACAAAGACAATAGACCATAAAGCAGAACCACAACATGTATTATGCAAGCACCGAGCAACGCCTCTTCTACCCAACCCAACCCACTCCACCACTCTGATGGACCAGTTAAGGGTGTGGCTCAGGGTAGCATATGTCCTTCATCCCTCGTTCTGTGTCATTCGCCCTCAGGTTAAAAGATGTTCATTAGGATCCATTCATACTTCCGGGTGTCCTCCAGTCCTCTAACCAAGAAATTGAATGGTAGAAGAAATATTATCTGAGTGGAAGAATGAGAGAAAAAAAAAAAACATTATAACGATAAAATGTCCAATTTACTAACAAGAGATTCTCCCCTTAAGCAAGTCCAAGTTCGGCATTATAAACAGGCAATACAATGCACAATGCAGCAATTCAAGTGGCATTTTACTAGCTATAATGTACAAACCATTCAACAGCTTTCCTTTATTATCCTCCCTGCATGTTATTGACCGCTTACTCAGGGAGGAACACGAAAAAAATCAACACAAGTCCTTTCAAGCAATTTTCTCTATTTTTGGTGGATGACCCACTGGTACAGTTGTGGACTCAAGTTCCTTCTTTCATCCTTTCCTTTATTGTCATAATCATAAAGACCAAATCTGTTCGAGGGTGAGGGGATGAATGAATACTACTGTGTTCTTATAGAATTATAGACAGTCGCAACGTAAAATTCTGTCGCCACTCTCGTATGATGTTGACCTATAAGAATAATGTTGTCGTGAATGACTGTTTGTTTTTTCTGTTTGACTGAATACCATGAAATTACATATACAAACATGTGCAGTACATAATAATTCTACTTATCGTCACAGCTTTACGGATACTTTATACAATCTGATATCATAAATTGGTGGGCGAGAAAATACTTGTTCTCTTCCCTGGGTACCACGATAATAGTCTGGGTTCTTCCAAATCAGGGAGAGGTCGTGAAGGGTGGCCGGGCCTGGAAGTGCAAGATAATGCCTATCGTGAGGTCAGAAGCGAGGAAGAGGGGAAAGAAGCCCCATAAAAGCCACGGGTCACACTTACCATCCAGATAATGAGGAAAGTAAAGGGAACAGCTACCCAATTTATAGGCTATAAAAGAACCTTCTTTATCATTCTCTCCGTGAGCTGGGGACACTGGCCACCACACACTGGACACTGACTTGCTGATGGTTGCAGTGTGAGGGAGGGAGGGAGGGAGAGATGTAAGGAAGAACGGATGAAGAGAGGCAAGAAAGAAGGGAGGGAAAAGTTCAAGTGAGAAAGGTGGGAGGGAGAGACGCAAAGAATGAGGAAGTGAGAGAATCAAGGAAGGAAAAAAAGAAAGATAAAAATATAGTAAGGCTGAATAGTCCATATTCTTACCGAATATATTTCATATGTGGTTACTCCCATTGATAATAAGACTTTACTGTACAAGACCTAAAAGACTCTCTACTACAAGACCCTAGTAATGACCTGGAGGTATATTGAAGAACAAGGAAAAAGGGCCATAGATGAAGAAAAATCTGAAGTCCATTATGGTTCACTGTAGGATTCGATCACTCAAATAAGGGATAAAACAGCTATTATAGGTCATCCTATTCTACGCTTGCTTAGTGAAGGGTGGAAACAGAACACGTGGTATAATCTGAGACGTGGGACATGACAGGGAGACCCTAACTTACTAAAATAGTCTAGAATCTGGGCTATTGATTCCTGCAGACTAGGCTACAAAACAGATCCACTTACTCGTAATCTAAGTCAGCCTGTTTTCCGACATAGTTTGGAGGAACAAGTGGTCAACAGGAGATTGCTTACTACCCACTCCAACCCGTAGCCCAGCCAGTCCGACCCCAGGTCAAGTTTGATCCATTCCCACGTCGACCTTCCTCCCACGGACGTCTGACTAACTGGGGTCGTGATCCTTGCACCCATATTTAGCTGCCAAGCATACACCAACCATTTTTTTCTTTTTTTTTACGACGGCGACGGATGGAGGTATTTTGATTTAGGCAATGCAATAAAAAAATCAGAATCAAACGATATTTATAAGAGAGTCGAGAAGACGAGAAATCGGAACACAAAGCATATATCACGGAAAATATGAGACGAAAGACGAAAATAGAAACTCGTTCAAACTAAAAACATAACCCCATACAAAGTCACCACAAAAAGTCTTGTCACCCCCCTTCTAATTGTGATCCGTGTCTCTGATATACATAAGTAACGAGAATGGGGGTCCACGCGTTCATGAATATCAAGGTCCTTAAATATGGTATCTTTCACTTAACTAGCAATGTAAGAATCAACAAATGGATGTACATATGAACAAACACATATTGAAAGACGCACAAACACTTGCACACATTAACAGACGCACGATCACACTCAAGCACACATAAAAACAAGCACATTAAAAGACACATAAATGTATATACAACCTTGCCAAGCCCAAGTGGTGGCATCAGATAGTTGTTGAGGGTCGAGGCACTCCTCCCCCAGCCAGCCAGCCAGCCAGCCTGTATCAAGAGCAGGAAGGGGTCAAAGGCCACCACTAAACTACACTCATGCCGATTGTGATGTATCCCTCGCTCCTCCCTCACGTCTCTCCCTCCACCCACCTGCATGCCCACCCAGGGAATATACCCATCCACCTGGCTGGCCCCTCTGTATACTAGTCTCTCTTTCCCACCTGTTTTTTACTTTCCTACCCACATGGTGGATCGACTTATCTAATTGTTGCCCTCTGTTACGTCTGCTCATATTATGCAAATCATTACTATTAATCTCGTTTATCTGTCTGTCCACCCACTGAATACACCCACCTGGCCTCTCTGTTCCAAACCCTCATCCCCATCACTCCCTTTACTCCCCTGGCCACCAGCATCAAACAAACATACACCTGCACTCCTATATTATGCACTCACCTGGCCTCTATGTTAAAAAACCCTCATCCCCATCTATCCCTTGCTTCCTTGTCCATTTACATTATACAGTAAACCCCATCTTATCCCTATGTTATGTCTTTCTCCATTCCTTCTCATACTTATATTCTCCTTCTCATCTGCCTTTCATTTTCTCGGCACCAATTTCTTCAGTCTCATCCCATCCTTCACTTTCATGCACCTCCACTCCCTCCACCCACCTTCCCACCTTCTGTTCTTTTATCCATCTCCCCTCCTGTTTTTCCATCACCCCTCCCACCATCTACATCCCTCACCTACCAGTAACTCCATCCACATCCCCACCTCTTCTCTCTCCAACTCTCCAAACACCTCTCCTTCTCCTCTCCCATCACCTACTTCCCTCACCCACCAGTCCTTCCATCCACATACCCCCCTCCACCTTCTCTCCCTCCACAAGTCGCCCTCACTCTCCTCTTCTGTCGCCCCGCCGAGTAAACTGCAGTCGAAATATTACCCAATCAACTTGTTTTTGTGTAAACGCGTCGAACAAGTTACGAACGCCTGTGACTCAATGGAGTAGAGTTAGCTCGGAGCTTGGACGATAATTACGGGTTATTTAATATTCACCGAGGTGTGTAGAGGCACTAAAGAGCTTCGTATTTCTCAAGACTGGACTCATAAGTTTTGTAGACTCCCACGCGAGACCAATTGAAGGCAGATGTTTGGATACACATGAAGGTGACTTAAATATTCGTGAGACAGCTTGCTTCTCTCCTGTAGTGAACTGAATTGGATTTCTTTCTCTAAGTTTAGCAGCAATTTCAAATGGTTTGCAAACAGGTTTTCACTTATTAGACAAACTTTTGGCCGTAACTGTACCATCTTCCCTCCCCTCCTCCTCTTCTCTTGACTAATGTACACAGGTCTTCTCTTTCTATTCACATGCCTCCCCTAATACACCCACTTATCCCTCTTCACTCCTCTTGACCACTGCGCCCTCTATCCTGGCAGCAATCAGTTCCCTTTCCCACACTCACAGTCGTTCACTTTTCCTTAACACTCTACACAGATTCCAGACCTATATCCAATCTGACGTTTTCCCACTAAGAACTGTAATCTCTCTCTCTCTCTCTCTCTCTCTCTCTCTCTCTCTCTCTCTCTCTCTCTCTCTCTCTCTCTCTCTCTCTCTCTCTCTCTCTCTCTCTCTCTCTCTCTCTCTCGTCTTTGTTTTGTTGTCTATATATGTTGCGGGAGATGAGAACTAAAGGCATGAAACTGTCTTACTTTTCTCAACTATAAAATGAAAAAAAAAAAAAAAAAAAATGTGAGAGGTTCAATATTATGTCCAATTACGTTTGAGATGCCTAGACACCTTGCGTTTGAAGTTTCATTTGTTTGTTAAGATTAAGATGTTGCTTTTACTGCCCTTTCTCATCTTTATTTGTTTGGATCCCATCACGATTTTCTGTTCCTTGGAGTTCCTCTGTCTGTTTCTCTCTCTTCCCTCTTTCTGTTCTGTTCCCTCATTTTCTATACGTTACCCTTCGCATATGTCTACTTGTATTATTCTAAGTCTTGTGTTTTCCCTGTTTTTTAAATCGTTCGTGTTATCCCTTTCCAAATATTTATCCTTCTCTCTCCCTTCTCCTACAAGTATTCAGTCATTTCAACTTCATTTTCTTGCTATATTCCTCCTTTTTTATCACCCTTCTCTTCGGTTGTCCATTTATCTCACTCCATCCCTCCTTTCTCCTCTCCACCACCACCACCCCCCTCCCTCCCTCCAGCCCCATCTTTCCTGTTCAGTTCCACCCACAATAACTCTTTACCCAGAACGTAGGCAAATTCCCACAAGGATCGATAGCACTGATGCCACATGTGCAATCTTTTCCACCACTCAAGGTACAAGTTTCTGACTATTGTACGACCTTGTGGGTGACCTAAGAATACATTATAATAGCTGCCATGTACACAAAATGCCTCTGTCTGTTCTAATGCTCATAAAAATGTTAAAAAGGATCAGAATTAAGTAAAATCCACCGTGTAAAAATAGCTATATTTGCAACAGTGATCGACAATTCTCGGAGACAATGGCGAGGAGGGCTGGGACGCGCTACTTCGTCACGCCTCTTCCCTTTTTTCAGGATTGACCTCTGGCTGTGACCCCAGGCTGTGACCTCTGGGTGTGACCTGGGAGTAAGTGGGCTTGACATAAAGGCGGCGTGTGTGTGTGTGTGTGTGTGTGTGTGTGTGTGTGTGTGTGTTCGTGTGCGTGTGTGTGTGTGTGTGTATTAGTGTGCCAAGCAAGACATAGGAATACAACAACAAGATAGCATATGGTCAGTAAGCTGCCAGCATATAGCCTGTATTTTCTTGAACTGCGATCTGATCGTGAACTAAGTGACCCAGGTAGTGTCTCGACCTGAGTGAGTGTCCTAACATCTGATTGCTCTCTCACGATGCGAACACTAATGTCGTGACGTCTCCCAACCGACTCAGCTTCACCCATAGTCTCTCAACAGCCCACTACTCCGACCCTCAATAGATTCCTCTTCTTTGGTGAGAGTGTATGTTGGTGAGGCCTTGAGGGTGACCAAGGCTTGGGGTTTGTTGGTGGACTGACGTCAGCACATTTAGAAAATGACTGTACACTCGAAAGGAAACATGACAATAATTACGCCGGTGCACACATACACACACACAACAACATATACCATCTCCACAACACAACACAGCACAATACAACACACACACATATATATATACAACATCTCCACCAGCACTACCCGCGCGCAATACACACAAACACACACACACACACCAGCACTACACACACACACACACCTTCACCTTCACCAGCACTACCCACAATACAACACACACACACAGACACGGGCAGCACCAACACAAGAGATGACGGCAGTATGATGGATGGCCTGCGACGCGCCCTTGTTTGTGGAAGACTGATGGTGACAGGCAACATCAATCAATTAATTAATATGGGATCCATGCACATCCTAATAAGGCGTAATTGGCGTCCCGGCCCTCACTAATTAAGGGAGTTGGTGTCAGAGAAAGCAGTGGGGAAGGGTACATCGCTGTGTGGTGTGGGCAGGACATACATACATATACACTATTGCTGTGATATACTCTGTGATATGCCATTTTGGAATATAGTCTCCTGGGGTAATCTCTTATGGAGTATTCTCTTCTTGCATGTGCAATCACAATCAAAACTCCTTCATGAGGTCAACGACAGTAAGACAATTGAGTAAATCCTGCGAAACATAATTATTACAGGGACCAACAGTTATAGTTTTACATCATATTACTGAGGTCGTTTCATTGGCAGGTGTTTCTTTATCCAGGAAAGAGTCAATCATAATATATTCTAAGATACACGTTTCGCAAACATTCCAGCAAATAATTTATAGGTATCAGAAAAGTACATAGTTCTGTAGATTTTTCCTCAATTGCATTATACAAAAAATACTAATAATAATAATAATAATAATAATAATAATAATTGAGTGAGCCGGTACATTTTCGCCAGGTTAAAATAATAGATGATACAAACCAAGCATCTCATACTGTACATACTAAGAACATGTCATTCCACCTACACAACACAGAGCTCCACACCGTCACGACCACCACCTCAGACTCACCATGAAGTATCACCAACATTTCAACGCCTTGCTTGTAGGTGATCACTCTCAGCCTTGGCCAGTGTTATAGGTCAGCCTCTCTGTTGCAGCATTACTTAAAGGCTTTCTGGAATATATTTTAAATCCATTGTCCGAAATTTCTCAACAATAGATAAGTGTCAATATATTTAATATGAAACACCTTGCTTATACTTTCTGTTATCTTAACTCAGAGAGTGTGAAATATGTAATTCAATAGTATATATCTTAATGCTAACATCCGTGATATAATATGAATCGCAATTTTCAGTTCTTAAATCTGATTTGTTGTGAAATTAATTGTTATATTATTTCAATTTCTATCAAGATGTTTTAAGTGGCTTTTTTCAAAATAATATTAAGTAGCTAATGTTTGCCTCCCATATTTCAAACTTGCCAGGGGTGTGCAAATTTCCATTCAGCGAGGCGCCATCATACTTTCATAAGCCACAATATCAATTATGCAGTTGAGCTTAATTAAGGTATAATCACGCAATTCCTCTCTGTCCAGGCTGCTTTGTACTAATTACCTTTATGAGAAAATTATACCACCCGGCTCTTTGATACACGTGAACTACATAACCTGCCCTATTATCTCAGGTGCTGAGGCTGTGTTCGGCAGACCTCCAGGTTTTATGTTTCATCTGTGGGTGCACTTAGGCTTTGGGGTCGTACCAGTGCCTATAAATGTTTTCCTGTGTATGTGTTGCATGTACACTATAGGATTCAAGTCGATTCAGCTACCACCAGAGGTCACTGTAATTACATGGCTTGATTATAGAGCTTTAGTAAATTTTAGCCCGTGACTGTGTGTGTGTGTGTGTGTGTGTGTGTGTGTGTGTGTGTGTGTGTGGTGTGATGGGTAGGGTAGGAGAGAGGGAGTTTGATGGGGAGGGTGAGAGAGAGTTTGATGGTGAAAGAGAAAGGAAGTTTGATGGGCAGGGTGTGTGAGACTGTGATAGTGAAGGTGGAGGAGGGTGTGATGGTGAGGGTGGAAGAGAGAGTGTGATGGTGAAGGTGGAAGAGAGAGTGTGATGGTGAGGATAGAAGAGAGAGTGTGATGGTGAAGATGGAAGAGAGAGTGTGATGGTGAAGATGGAAGAGAGAGTGTGATGGTGAAGATGGAAGAGAGTGTGATAGTGAGGGTGGAAGAGAGAGTGTGATGGTGAAGGTGGAAGAGAGAGTGTGATGGTGAAGATGGAAGAGAGAGTGTGATGGTGAAGATGGAAGAGAGAGTGTGATGGTGAAGATGGAAGAGAGAGTGTGATGGTGAAGATGGAAGAGAGAGTGTGATGGTGAAGATGGAAGAGAGAGTGTGATGGTGAAGGTGGAAGAGAGAGTGTGATGGTGAAGATGGAAGAGAGAGTGTGATGGTGAAGATGGAAGAGAGAGTGTGATGGTGAAGATGGAAGAGAGAGTGTGATGGTGAAGATGGAAGAGAGAGTGTGATGGTGAAGATGGAAGAGAGAGTGTGATGGTGAAGGTGGAAGAGAGAGTGTGATGGTGAAGATGGAAGAGAGAGTGTGATGGTGAAGATGGAAGAGAGAGTGTGATGGTGAAGATGGAAGAGAGAGTGTGATAAGAGGTTATTATACGAGGATTTATTAAGACTTTCTGAAGGTCGTAATACAAGTCAGGGCAGCTTTTATATACACTGAGGTGCAGTAAATAATCAATGTCCACGCTTCTCAATATCTCCCATCACGCCAGGAATTCACCTCAAGTATATATATACCTAAATTATCTCATTCACTAAATTGTACAGTACAGTCGTGGTCTTAGTAAGGTGTTCTGTCGCCTCTCTGATATGATGATAAACTTTGAGAATAATGTTGCTGTAGGGAATGAGACGTGATTGGATCTCTCGTCTCACTGTAAACCATTAAAACAAAGACCAGAAGAGACAATCACGTTTAATTCACGACAGCAAAATTATTCTCAAAATTCACAACCAAACAGATAAGCGATAGAATTTTAGACTGAAGCTGCACGTTCTTTTATGTGTGTGTGTGTGTGTGTGTGTGTGTGTGTGTGTGTGTGTGTCTGTGTGTGTGTGTGTGTGATATTTTTTTTTTTACACAGAATGGAAAAATCTGTAGCCTTTAATTCGGCCACACTATCACCGTGTTCCTTAATTTAAGAACTCTATGAAAGTAAAGTCATTGGCCAGAGGATGATGATGACTTGTGCGATGACTCTATAGACAACATAATTATTATGAAACCATCGTATTTATCATCGTCATCGCCCGGCCTTGACTTTTCTTCCATATATCCCTGAGTCACCATTACTAACTATCAACTCAATCTGGTCAGACCATAGATTGCAACACTGAACACACTGATTACTTCCATATTATTGGTTGGTGCCTTGATGACTGGATTATAACACACTTCTTCCACAGTGAACACGGCTTGTCTGTGTTGTTGCCTTCACAGTAAGACACAATCACGTCTCATTCACGACAACATTATTCTCAGTGTCCACCATCAGACCAGAGAGGTGACTGAAATTTACACGGCGACTGTACAGTACTGCAGTGTCTCGTCAGTTTATGCATAGAATAAAAAATAAATTATAATTAGGCGTCAAACAAAAAATAGAATGTTATATAACTACGTGATCTCTGTTAATAAAATGTTGATGGAAGTGATAACAGGACAGACACATGCAACTTTTCCCTACAAACTGCAATATACTCGTCCATACATTGCACCAAGGGAGACACTGATATATCCAGCCTTAATGATTACCTGAAATTTTCCTGGCAGTTTCACGCAAAGTTATGGGCCAAATCTAATTCCGCCAAACTTAATCAGAATTAATCGACCCACCTCGGCAACTTACGGGCTGTGTATTCCCCAACTGTGTCAGCTTTGGGGATTTTCATGATGCTTGTTTGTATTTTCCTTTTGCTGAAATAATACGCTAGGAATATATTGCCTTTCTGAGAATATACTGTAACCCATTTAAAAGAATCGTGACCCAAAATAAACCCAGGTAACGGATAACATGAAATATACACGAACTAAAGGATATCCATCAGGTAATGAAATGATCCTTGGACTGGGTACACTTGGGGAGGATGTTTGTGAGCCAGCCAGGGTGCCGGACAAGACACCTCAGAGATGCTACGAGGAGAGGAGGTGGTCAACCCGCTCGTATTACTCCCAAGTCTCTCACGGTATAAGGAATGGTCTTTTCCAGGGGTGCTTTATCATCAATATTAAGATTAGATTTGATAATGTAGGATAGATTTGTTTAGACCTAAATAATCACACATTGCGAGTATTATAATCTCAGATACAGGTTTCAAATACATTCCAATGTTTACAATTCGCAGACAAGTACCTAATTGTGTACATTTTTGGCGCAATATATTTTGGACTGGATAACATATACCAAAATATGAAATATAAAATATGAAGGTCAAAATATGAAGTGAGATTAAAAAATATATAGAACATGAGACGAGTATAGTGGAAGCTGTTACTTGATAATTACTCCACACTATGCAAACTAATTCCTTAACACGGACATTCAAGTTGGAGAAAAGGCATCCTATTTCCCCGAACGACGAGAGAGTTGGTGGATAATGCAGCCCAGCCAGTAATTCAGGCCATGATCCAGCAGGTCTGTATTAATTAGACACTGCAAGAGAGTTTATGGAGGCGGGGGTGAAGGGCCAAGTCAGGGGGTTTCACTAAGTCTTCAACAATACAGGAAGCAAACTATTTTCTCTCTCCACGTGGGGTTTCTGGTCAAATTGTTTTATACTAATGTGGAAATCTGGTCAGGCCATTATATGCTTAACCTAATCTAACCTAATCTAACCTTACCTAAGCAACGCAAACCGAAAATTAACGTGATTAAATATTATGTTCAGGCTACTATCTGCCTAATCTAACCTAATCTAACGTAACTTGAAATAAGCTACGCAAACTTAATCTAATGTGATTAAATTTGTTTTGACCACTATCTACCTAACCTAAGCTAACCTAATCAGACCGAACCAAAGAACCTATCAACCTGAACTTAAACGAACCTAAACGATATTTTCGAGTATAATAATTGATAGATGACAAATAGTGAGTAGAACAAAGCAGAAATGCAAATGAACGAGGCTTGTTGAGTAATTAGGAGTGCATGATGAGTAACGAGCAGACCTAAATCTAATAAATAGATCAGGACAGAAATGAGTAATGAATAATGAACAATGAAAAGAGCGGAAAAGAACTGAGTAATGAGCACTAAGCAATGAGCAGAACAGAACTGATCTGAGTGATGTGCAATGTATAATGAGCAATGAGAAGAGCAGAGTGGAAATGAGTAATGAGCAATGAAAAGAGGAGAGTAGTAATGAGTAATGAGCAATGAGTGATGAATAATGAGCAGAGGAGAGCAGATGTGAGCAATGAGGACAGCCAGGCACCCATTAGTTGCCAGTCTATACCAAGTGCCGGGTATCTCTTGATTGGCTGTGACGTGTGTGTGTATGTGTGTTTGTGTGCGTGTGTGTTTGTGAGAGAGAGAGAGAGAGAGAGAGAGAGAGAGAGGAGAGAGAGAGAGAGAGAGAGAGAGAGAGAGAGAGAGAGAGAGAGAGAGAGAGAGAGAGAGAGAGAGAGAGATGGACACAATAGCTAAACTGAGACAGACATTCATCAGACAGAGATGCAAAGTGCAAAAAAAAATTATGTCACACAAAGCCAGGAGGAGGAAGACGAAGGAGATGGAGGAGGAGGAAGAAGAAGAAGAGGAGGAGGAGGAGAAGGAGGAAGAAAAAGAAGAAAATGAGGAGGACGACGAGGAGGAGAAGGAGGAAGAAGAAGAGAGATGGAAAAAGTTAATGAGGAAAATCCAACCGGGGTCCAAGAGCAGAGAAAGCCAAGTGACAAAGCTGCAATTACTGTGAGGTCGGGAATTATGGATGCAATGAGAAAATGGGATGGGCAGAGCAGACGTCACGCCAGAGGACTGAAATTCGAGAGAGCAAGGAACAACGCCATGATGAACTATGACGAAGGTAATAACTGAGGGAAGGAATGGGAGAGAGAAGGAGGGTTGGGGGGCATTAAAAAAAAAATTAGGATACAAGATTTACGTGAGAGTTGTCGTGGGATGCTAAACTTTGACCGATGAAAGGCAAAATATTCAGAATGTAAGAATGTAAGTAGATAATATACAATTATTATACACTAGCTTTAATTAATTGGGGAAACAGGGAAGTAGGGAGAAGGGATACTTAATGAAGATATAAGTCAGGAATGTATCTCAGTGTCTGTAAATACCTGGTGAAGATATTTCAGGGTTCCCTTTATGGCGAATGACGTCATCTAGAATGAAGACGATATTAAAACAAATAAGACGGGATTTAGTCATTTCCAGATAAGTTACATATATATGAATTTAAAGAGTGTAACCCAGATTTGTTTATTATGACAAAAATTAAGAATGAGTAATATTTTCTTCCTCTTTTTATGGGGCGGGCTTCTGATTAGGGGATGACGTCATGGCGAAGAAAGAGAAGGAAAAAATGCTCGAAATTAGACAACGTTGGAAGAGGAAAATATTTTTTTGGCCCTTTGTGGGGTCATGTGAGCGGCAGGAGTTATATGAGAGGCGCGGGACACTTATCTTACTGCAGAGGTCAAGGGTCGGATGAGACTGGCCTGGAAAAATTTGGCATAACATTAACGCCAACTGGGCATTTCTGATGAGGCTCTCGGGACGGCGTTTTGTTCTATTTATAACACTGGGCTATGACGACAAGGATATAAATGAATGAGGAAGAGGAGGTGGGTGACTGTACATCGAGTGAGTGAAAAAGGCAATAGAAAGAAAGACGGAAGTGAGAGGGAATGAGTTAGGGAGAGGCAAGGT
>JAWQEG010008421.1:0-20003 GCA_033782935.1 Petrolisthes cinctipes | reverse complement strand
GTAGGCATTGTTCTGCTGACTATTAATTCAAGTATTACCCAAATAAAACATTACCAGAAAAGTTTGGTGTTTGGAAATTAATGTACAAAGTTTTTTTAGTTGTTGTCTTGGTATCAGAGTGGTGTATATGAATTCCTGAGGCCGACTGTACACTCTAGGATTAAGGGGTAAGTTTTGTGTTGATAATTCTGGAGCAACTGAATACTCCAGACTATTCCATGCAAGCAACAGAACACCATTATTTTTGCTCTTCTGGTCCTGTTTCCTGGCATACTTTGGAGGAATCGAGAAGCTCCAATTTAAGGGGGTGCGGGAGTAGGGGACAGTCTTGGGGGGGGGGGGGGTTGGGGGGTGCGGGAATAGGGGGACAAGCTTGGGGGGGTGGTGGAAAGCCTGTCCCCTATTCCTGCACACCCCTAACCCCCCCCAAGCCTGTCCCCCTACTCCTGCACCCCCCAAAACCCCCCCAAGCCTGTCCCCCTACTCCCGCACCCCCTTAACAAAAGCGAATTACCCCCTCATTAAAGTCCTGTTCGTTTCTATCAGTTCTCAGTGTAATGACGAGCCCTGTTTGTGGAGTTTTTGTTTAATTTTACACAACACAAATATACCACTCGTTGGAACTCTGTAATGGGTTTGTATGTATGATGTGGATGTCATGTATGGATGATGAAAACTATACATACACTACACTATACACACACTATACCACACAAAATATACACACACTACACAACACACACTATACACACACTACACTACACACACTATACACACACTACACCATACAAACTATACACACACTACACTACACACAGGTCATACTATACACACACTACACTACACACACTATACACACACTACACTATACAAACTATACACACACTACACTACACACACTACACTACACACACTACACTACACAAACTATACACACACTACACTACACACACTATACACACACTACACTACACAAACTATACACACACTACACTACACACACTATACACACACTACACTACACACACTATACACACACTACACTACACACACTATACACACACTACACTACACACACTATACACACACTACACTACACACACTATACACACACTACACTACACACACTATACACACACTACACCACACACACTAGACACACGCTACACTACACACACTATACACACACTACACTACACACACTATACACACACTACACTACACACACTATACACACACTACACTACACAAACTATACACACACTACACCACACACACTAGACACACACTACACTACACACACTATACACACATTACACTACACACACTATACACACACTACACTACACAAACTATACACACACTATACCACACACACTATACACACACTACACTACACACACTATACACACACTACACTACACACACTATACACACACTACACTACACAAACTATACACACACTACACTACACACACTATACACACACTACACTACACACACTATACACACACTACACCACACACACTAGACACACACTACACTACACACACTATACACACACTACACCACACACACTAGACACACACTACACTACACACACTATACACACATTACACTACACACACTATACACACACTACACTACACACATTATACACACAATACACACTGATTTCTGGTGGCATGATTGTAGTTATTTTTATCCTGCTCTTTGAATAGGCATGAGAATACTTACTGTAATAATGATGGTCATGCACTTAAAAACATAATAACATGCAGCTCTAAGAAACAACACCATACTCACAGGCACCAAAAATTCACAACATCACAAATTCACAACATCACAAATTCACAACATTAGAATTCACAACATCAGAAATTCACACCATCAGAAATTCACACCATCAAAAATTCACAAATTCACAAATTCACAACATCAGAAATTCACACCATCAGAAATTCACACCATCAGAAATTCACAACATCAGAAATTCACAACATCAAAAATTCACACCATCACAAATTCACAACATCACAAATTCACAACATCACAAATTCACAACAACAGCCTTAAATAATCTATAATAAATTTCCAACCCTGAGCTCAGATGTGATAGATATAGTTACAGTCTACAGAATATTCAGTTTTAAGGATCAACACCGTATTTATAAACACTAGAAATTCCCAACACCAGCCTTCTATAACCTATGATAAATTGCCAAACTTGAATAGAGTAAAGAATATTCAATTTTTAGGATCAAGACTGTATTTATAAACACCAGAAATTCCCAACACCAGTCTTGGACAAATTATAGTACGGTAGAGTCGTGGCACATAGTCCTTGACCAGACTTCCCCTTACACCCTGGTCAATATTGGACTATGTGCCGCGACTGTACATTCCCAACCCTGAGCTCAGAGTATTATATATATATACAAGGTGCAGAATATGGGAGATATGGTTGTGGACTGACCGAGGTTGGCAGTGGCCCGGCCTTCCATAATAGAGGCTTGTAGAGGCACGTCACTGTGTAGCAATACCACTGTGTCTGCCAGGTACCGGTCCTCAATGACTGCCGTGCACTTGACCACAGCTGGACCCCTCACCAGCTGGCCGGGGCGTAGGGGAAGTGTAGCCCCAATACAGCTGTCTCCAGGCCACTACCCTCCTCCTCAATGGGGGAGTAATGTCTAAGCCACGAAGGATCAGCCTACATGTAAAGATAAATTAGAATGAGAAATGCATTAAAATAGGAAAAGAAATACATTAAATTAGGATAAGATAAACATTCAGTTGATAGGTTAAGTGGGTTGTACAGTGTTGGTAAATCCGGAGCAGCTGATTCCTCCAAACTATTCAAGCAACAGGCCATCATCATTATTTAAATCTAGTCCTGCTTACTGGCATACTCTTGAGGAATCAAGACACTCCAATGTATCACAAGTATATTTTACTCCTGTAATATATAACAAAGCTGTTATATAATATAGAGTCTTGCCAAATAATGTTTTAAGCCTACAGAAATAATGATAAGGTAACTCATTATTTATTTCTTTGTGCCTACAGTATTATAACTAATTTTATTAATACTGTTGTGTTTCTAACTGGTTGATTATTTTAAGCCTTCAGAAATAATGATATGGTAACTCATTTATTTGTTTGTGCCTTCAGTATTATAACTTATTTTATTGATAGTGTTGTGCTTCTAACCGGTTGATTGTTGACGTAGAATGTGAGTGTTGCAGGTGGTTGAGAGCGAGGTGAGGTACAATTGATTCTCACGTCTTGGTGCAGGTGTAAGACTCCTCACGCCCGTCAGCCTCGGTTTCTCGTCAGGCAGGTCTGCTGGCACGCATACACATCAACACATGCTACACTTCACTGGTTATTTTTTGGTTTAACGTTGCGAAATTGTGACGGCTCCCTCAAGCAAGGATACACAGCAACTCATACTACCACTATATATCAGTTTTATTTTTTTATAACATTATGAAATTGTACATGTAAACACACTAAACTTCAGTTGTTGTTGTTTTTTATTAAATGTAGCGAATTTGTACTGAATCTTTCATAACTTTTTTTTTTTTTTTTTGTCGTCGGTAAATATGATGCAGTCCAAGATGAATTATATTAAAGTTTACACAATTAGGTACTCAACTGCAACGTATAAACAATGGAATGCACTCTACACGTGAAAAATTACTAGTAGGAAGAAGAAAAGGGAAGGAAGGAGGAAGGGAGGTAGTGAAGGAGGCAAGGGAAAAGGAAATAAATAGGAGAGAGGAGGGAAAGAGGGAGGAAGGGAGGTAGTGAAGAAGGCAAGGGAAAATGAAATAAATAGGAGAGAAGGGGGGAAGGAATATGTAAAGTCATAATCATTACTTATGAGGAAATCGGTGCAATAACGAAGGGCTAAAAATAAAACGCACTATCATTATTTTATCCTTACAATAAAAGTCTTTGTTTGGTTATATATAAATGCTATGTAATTATGGAAAGTTCACAGACAAAGTATATTTAGCATGTAAATTATTCTTATTCAACTGCCGGAAGTACTTTAAGTCCATATACTTTTTAGTTTAATGTAATGGAAAGATGTAGTTTTTTCATCTTATTAAATCATTTTTGTTTTACATTTCATTATATTTATTTATTTATCTATTTAATTTTGAGCAACTGACGTTTTTTTTTTTTTTTTTTTGTATTAAACTTATATATTATTTTTTTTTAGCAACTGTCTTCGTGTTTTCGTGTTTGTGTGTAGGAAATATTGGCTGGTGGTCATGAATATTTGTGATGTTATGTTTGTTAATTAGTTACATCTACAAGCAGCCTACGACGGGTATAAAACTATCATATTATATTCCTCCATTCCTCGGTCATATTAGGTCAATCACCGACCTCCTGTCTGCTTTCCAGTTGTTGTCGGACGTCTCTGAATGTGAACGCAAGAGATCTAACCCTAGAATGAACAACGGGGGACGAATAACGAAGGAAAAAAATACATGAGATACTTTCGTGGTTAAAGGAAATATATATACTGTACATATGGTATACTCTTGTGTTGGACCCTTATGCAACTCACCTAAGACAGTCATAGTGGCGACATCTGAATCTATGTGGACGAAAATTTTATCTTAGATTGAATGACAAACAGCGGATAAAGAAGGAAAACAAGACGAAGGAAAAAGAAAATATATATTCTCATGTGGTCAACTCACCTACGATGGTGTGGAAGGAAATCTAACCTTAGAATAAACGACAGAGGAGGGATAACGATGGAAACAACACTGATGACGAAGAAAAAAATAACTCACCACAGTCATTGTAGTGACCTCTGACTCTGCAATGAATGACGGAGGATGGAGGACGAAGGAAATAATATAGTGTACTCATGTGGTCAACTCATAGTAGCGATCTCTGACTCTAGAATGAATGATGAAGGATGGAGGACGAAGGAAATATTATAGTGTACTCATGTGGTCAACTCATAGTAGCGACCTCTGACTCTACAATGAATGATGAAGGATGGAGGACGAAGGAAATAATATAATGTACTCATGTGTTCAACTCATAGTAGCGACCTCTGACTCTGCAATGAATGACGGAGGATGGAGGACGAAGGAAATAATATAATGTAGTGATGTGGTCAACTCACCTACGACAGTCATAGTAGCGACCTCTGACTCGGTGTGGAATGAAGGTCCCTCAGCCGACACCTCACACCTAAACACCCCCGTGGCTCCTAGGGTGATGCCACTGAACCTCACCCTGCCACGGTTAGACACGGCCCCATCCACCACCATGGGTTTGCCTCTCACTGGGAAGGTCCTCACTGATGGGGTCTCAGCGGGGGTCCACCTGTAGAACTCCTCCAGCCCCAGGTACCACTTGAGGGCGTACACGTTCTCTCCCTCTTCCACGAACTCACACTCGAGCCAGCCGTCCTCCCCGACCACCACAGGGGAAGGAACACCCACCCGTGTGATGCGCAGCCCAGCAACACCATCTGAACACAGGGACATACAGGCACCTTAGTAATACATTGAGGGACCCTGCATGTGATGTAGTCAGAAAATTGGAGATAAATGAGTCCTTCAAATATTGCCATGAAACACCACCTATATGGAAGGGTCTTGTTTTTTCGCATGGTCAGGAGGAATCAGATGCCTCCAATTTTCGTATACGATCACAAGGTCATTGAGATGGAAATACAGTGCTTCTGGTAAATCTGGAGTAACTCATTCCTCCAAATTAATTCAAGCAACAGACCACCATTATTTTTTTTTCATCTGGTCCTGTTTCCTGGCATACTTTGGAGGAATCAAGGCACTCTAATGTACCAAAAGTATGTCATCCCCTTAACGCACACAGTGATGTTATTGAAATCTGGAGAAATTGACTACAAGTTAACTAGAAATGCATTTATATACTACAAGCCTTTACTACCAATGCATTTATAAACACAACAATACCAATGAAAGTCAGAGAAAACAAACTATTAACTAATTATATGTTCTTAACAATATTTTTTTACACACAATGATTTTAATTATATCACTCACTCATTATACAGTTGGAACCTATAAGGGGAGATTCTTTTTTTGGTAAATTGGAAGGTCTCTGATTCCTCCAAACTACAGTATGTCAAGAAACAGATCCCTTATTAGTACCATTGAGGGCATCTGTTTTCTGGTATAGTTAGGAGGAATCAGTAGCCTTCCAATTCACCAACAAGAGAATTTCTCCTCAACATTACAACTATTAATGATATGAGAGACGAAGGAGTATTTTATTGTACACATTTACGACACAATAATTTGGGAAAAAAAAAAAAAAAAAAAAATGGATAATAATTACAAACTGCAAAGGAATTATGTATATATGAAAAAAATATTAATAAAAATACAACATCCGAAGGCATTAAAATTATTATGATACAAGAGGCCGATGACGAAGGAGAATTTTATAGTGCACAATAATTCGTTAAAAGAAGAAAGTTAAAAAAAATTAATATACTCGGTCAGGATTACAAAGTGCAAAGGAATGACGACAACAACAACAACAACAAATGAATGACAACAACAACAACAACAACAACAACAACAACAACAAAATGAATGCAAAAAAAATACATAACCTTCTAGACAGATTAATAAAAACTCAGAAATATCTTTTGAAAAAATAAATAAAAAACTTTAAACGACTCGTCTGTACACGATAAAAGAACAACATGGTAATTCACTTTTGTTACATTGGAGTGCCTTGATTCCTCCAAAGTATGCCAGGAAACAGGACCAGATGAACAAAAATAATGGTGTTCTGTTGCCTGGAATAGTTTGGAGGACTCGGTTGGTTGCTCCAGATTTACCAACACTGTACTTCCACCTTAATTAAGTAAGCATCATGTCACGATTAAGGGGGAAGTTTTGTGTTGGTATTTCTGGAGCAACTGATTCCTCCAAACTATTCCAAGCAACAGAACACCATTATTTTTGCTCTTCTTGTCGTTTTTTTTTTTTTTTTTTTTTTTTTTTTTTTTTTTGTCGACCTTGTAACCTTCAACTTAATCTTAGTGAGCACAAAGATTGAAGGGGAGTAAAACGCGTAGCAATAGTCTGGTGTGTGGATTGATTGATTGATTGATTGATTAGGTGCCGCAACAGCGAGGTCATATAGCGCCAGAAAAAGGTGATAGAGAGGTGTGACAGCAAACAGGAATCAAGGAGCCTGGTGTGTGGAGTAAATGGTGGAGAGCGAAGGGGGAATAGAAAGGTATATTGTCACTCACTCTCTCACTCTCTCACTCACTCTCTCACTCCACTCACTCACTCTCTCTCTCCACTCACTCACTCTCTCACTCCACTCACTCACTCTCTCCACTCACTCACTCTCTCACTCCACTCACTCACTCTCTCACTCCACTCACTCACTCTCCACTCACTCTCTCTCTCTCTCTCACTCACTCACTCTCACTCACTCACTCACTCTCTCACTCCACTCACTCACTCTCTCACTCCACTCACTCACTCTCTCTCTCCACTCACTCACTCTCTCACTCCACTCACTCACTCTCTCACTCCACTCACTCACTCTCTCACTCTCACAAAACTCATATATCGAGGGTAAGGTGGGGTGTAAATATTGTTACTCTCTCACTCCACTCCTTCCACTCACTCTCTCTCACAAAACTCATATATCGAGGGTGAAGTGGGGTGGAAATATTGTCACTCACTCTCTCACTCACTCCAATCCCTCACTCTTACAAAACTCATATAGCGAGGGTGAAGTGGGGTGGGAATATTGTCACTCACTCACTCCCCTTACTCTCACAAAACTCATAAAGCGAGGGTGAAGTGGGGTGGGAATATTGTCACTCACTCACTCCACTCCCTCCACTCACTCACTCTCACAAAACTCATATAGCGAGGGAGAGGTGAGATAGAAAGACACACAGTCACTCACTCACACACTCCAGTCCACTCTCGCACTCTCACAAAACTCAAAATATTACCAAGGATGAGGTGGGATTAGAAAGATACACACTCACTCACTCACTCACTAACTCACTCACTCACTCACTCAAGCCTCACACTCTCACACACCTCATACCCACCCACTCACTCACTCACTCACTCACTCACTCAAGCCTCACCCTCTCACACACCTCATACCAAGAGTGAGAAAGGATAGAAAGATACACACTCACTCACTCTCTCCATTCTGTCCTTGTTTGACTGGACAGGACAGAGAAAGAGAGATTATCCTGGAGAAAGTCAATTAATGTGTGTGTGTGTGTGTGTGTGTGTGTGTGTGTGTGTGTGTGTGTGTGTGTGTGTGTGTGTGTGTGTGTGTGTGTGTGTGTGTGTGTGTGTGTGTGTGTGTGTGTGTGTGTCCAATTCCCTGTACAGCCAGAGACATGAGAAGCAAGTGAATAGGGGAGTGTAGTCTGAGGGTCAAGTTACCGAAGTGTGTATGTGTGTGTGTGTGTGTGTGTGTGTGTGTGTGTGTGTGTGTGTGTGTGTGTGTGTGTGTGTGTGTACCTTGTAGTGTGCTAGCAGTTTAGTGTGTGTATTCCTTTCCATGTCTGTATGTGTGTGTGTGAGTATGTGTGTGTTCCTTTTAGTGTGCATGCGCCTATGTATCTTTCTATTACCGTGTGAGTTTCTTTTACAGCCCCACGTGTGTGTGTGTGTATATGTGTGTGTACTGGTGAAAGTGGTAGAGGTTCAACTCATGTACCAATATCAGCTTACATTGCACAAGGATGTTTCTCACTTCACCTTCATACACTTCCCAAACCCTAACACTTGCCGGGGGAAAACGACTGAGCCAAGTGGACATGCAGGACAGGTGGGAGGGTGCTCAGGTGGACAGTACAGCTGGGCATTCACGTCCAGCCAGGTGCTCAGGTGTACAGTACAGCGCAATTCAATACAATACAGCACAGTACAGGATAGCACAGATATATTATAGTTATGGAGTATCTGATTCCTTCAAACTATTCCAAGCAACAACAGGCCAGCCAATCATTATTTTTTGTTCATCTGGTCCTGTTTCCTGGCATACTTACTTTAGCGAAATCAAAGCACTGCAATGTACCAAAAGTAGATTATCCCTTAATTAAATTCCTTTCCCGTGTGTGTACAGTCACGGGACAAAATAAGTAACCTAGTATCCAGGCCCCCCTGTTGTTGACGTTTAGAATCAAGTGACAAATAAATTATGGAACCAAATACAAAGCTTATCCTGGAGATCATTTTTTACTCCATCAGGCTATTCAAAGCAGACCTAGATAATTGTCATGAATGTGGCAAAATGGACACTTATTATGACTCTTAACTGTACATAGCAGCTGATATAACAATGATATTTCAACATTACTATCTATACTCGATCAATATGAATTATCTTGGTAGGATTGAGAAATTATTGATTGTGCTACTAAGTGTACTAATGTGTGTGTGTGTGTGTGTGTGTGTGTGTGTGTGTTTGTGTGTGTGTGTGTGTGTATGTGTATGTGTGTGTGTGTATGTGTATGTGTGTGTGTGTGTGTGTGTGTGTGTGTACTAATGAGTGTACTACTGTGTGTGTGTATGTGTGTGTACTACTGTGTTTGTGTGTGTGTGTGTGTGTACTAATGAGTGTACTGCTGTGTGTGTGTGTGTGTGTGTGTGTGTGTAATGACTGAGTGTTGATGAGAGTGCCTTCATGCTTCTCTGCTTTAATAAGGGGGGGGGGGTGTTGGGGGGGAGGGTTTTGAAATTTTTGTCAGCATGTGGATTGGAGGTTCACTGTTTCCTCCATCATCATCACAAGAAACAAGGAAAGCCAGTATTAGTCTATATTCTACGTTCTGTTTCGTGGCATAGTTTGGAGGAATCAGTAGCCTACAACTCGTCACTCACTGTATCTAATTTTTCCTCCACACCATCACAAGAAACGAGTAAAGCCAGCATATCAAATCTTTTTCTATGTTTCGTGGCACAGTTTGGAGGAATCAGTAGCCTTCAACAACCACTGTATCTACTTCTTCCTCCACACTATCACTTCCTGTTTCGTGGCACAGTTTGGAGGAATCAGTAGCATTCAACAACCACGTTTTCTACTTCTTCCTCCACACTATCACGTCCAGTTTCGTGGCGCAGTTATGGAGGAATCAGCAGCCTTCATTTACTACTACCAGGACCCCCTTCGATAATGAGCCCCGAGCGGAAGATATGCGAGGGATAAATACCAGACCATTTTTCCGTAAGAGTCGAAATGAAACTGGGAATGGACAATGATACTCGGGTTGCTGCCAGGATAGAGGGAGGGAAGGCATGGACCAGTCTTGGGAATATGTTTTTTTTTTTTTTTTTTTTTTTGCGTATCTCATCGTCGTTCGGTTTTGGCTCGTTAGGTTAGGATTGGATTGGTTGGATTGGTTTGGTTTGGTTAGGTTGGATGAGGTTATGTTAGGGTATTTTTGGTTTAGTTTTGGTTGGTTATGTTGGATTGGGTTTGGTTAGGTTAGGTTGGATGTGTTTAGATTGGATTGGGTTTGGTTATTTTAGGTTAGGTTGGCTTAGGTTTAGTTGGATTAGGTTGGATAATGTTAAGTGATGTTTAGTTACGTTAGATTAGAATGAATAAGGTTACGTTAGATTTGGTTAAGTAATTTTAGGTTAGTTTAGAGTAGGTTAGGTTAGGGTACCGTACATGAGATTATGTTTTGTTAGGTTAGGTTATGCCTGTACTATAAAATCAAGGGGATAGTACACGTTTGGTACATTGGAGTGCCTTGATTCCTCCAAAGTATGCCAGGAAACAGGACCAATGAATATATATAATAATAATGCCCTGTTGCCTGGAATAGTTTGGAGGAATCATTTGCTCCAGATTTACCACCAAGAAATTTGTACTATACACACCCTTAATGATTATTGCATCTAATAAAATCACCAAGTGTTATTCTTAAGGTGGTAATTCTTTTTTGTTACATTGGAGTGCCTTGATTCCTCCAAAGTATGCCAGGAAACAGGTCCAGAAGAGCAAAAATAATGGTGCTCTGTTGCTTGGAATAGTTTGGAGGATTCAGTTGCTCCAGATTTACCAACACAAAACTTCCCCCTTAATTAAGTGTATGGACAAGCTCACATATCATTGACCATAGTGTGACGTCACGTGTATAAACTCACCATCATTATTTCACACAAAAGGTATAAGAGGCTTAATTAAACACCATGTATGTACAGGTAAATGGAAATCTACTTAATTAACCATTTAACAACAGGTGACGACTGATTATTTTATGCTGGATTATTTATTAGTCAAAGGAAATTTTATAACTGTAGTTCATGAGGTTATAATTATGGACGTAACTATATTTCAGTCTAACAAACCAAACACTACTTACATTATATATCACATTTTTTTCTCTTCTCATTTTTTTTTTTTTTCAGACAGTTTGCTGACGAGAGACTGCATACGGTAGATCGATACATAACAAGGTGAAAATTACGTCTAGGTGACCAAACGTTATTCTCTAAGTAAAGTGAGTATCATAACGTAACACATATTTATTAGTGAAGATTTCGTAACATATACTGTGCACTATATGTATATATATGTATTATGAATTAGGCCACATATATATATCGTCACTTACATACACAAACTTCTTTTTTTACTTCTACTTATATTATTTAGATCCTATAATAAGCTGTGATTTAGGACAAAAACCCAGAAATTGACGAAAAAATGACATTTTATTTGATTATTTGATGATGTGTTTAATATGCATGGCTCCTGTCTTGTTATCACACTGTTAGTTAATTAGTTAGTTAATTACTTAGTCAGTTAGTTAGTCAGTCAGTCAGTTAGTCAATTAGTCAATCAGTGGTTCCTCAGTCAGTCAGTGGTAACTATGTCAGTCAGTTAGTTAGTCAGTCAGTTAGTCAGTTAGTTAGTCAGTTAGTCAGTTAGTTAGTCAGTCAGTCAGTCAGTCAGTCAGTTAGTCAGTCATTCAGTCAGTCAGTCAGTTAGTCAGTCAGTCAGTCAGTCAGTCAGTCAGTCAGTCAGTCAATTCATTCTATCATCTGAGAGTTAATAAATATAATCATATGCATACAAAATAATGTTCGTTCATCAGTAATTATTAATAGTTATTTATACATTAATTAAGCATCACGTTTTATTATTACTGATAGAATATAATAATAATAATGTCCATTTGTCAGGATTATTCGCGTGTGGAGGTACAATGATTCTCAGTTAATGCAGGTAGTACACGTTTGGTAATTTGGAGCGTTTTGATTCCTCCAAACTATTCCAAGCAACAACAACAACAACAACCATTAGTTCTGTTCGTGTGGTCCTGTTTCCTTGTATGCTTTGGAGGCACTTTAATGCTCCAAAAGTATACCATCCCCTTATTCAAGTGTGACAAGGAATATTTCACGTCGTAATATAATAAGGTTGGAGTTCACTGCTCTTTATTTTAGATGTAAACTCTGTGACTTTCTTCAATTTGACGTTCTCATAAAGTCCTACTATATTTACAATTGGATTCACAAAGAAGAAAATAGGAAGAGGTTTATTTTCCTTACAAACCAAAAAAAAAAAGTTATTATTATTATTGTTATTTTTATTATTACTATATATTATTATTATTATTATTTTATTATTATTATTAATATTATTATTATTATTATCATTATTATTATATATTCGAATAAGTATTTTGATAATAATAAATAGTGCAACTACGGCACATGTAAGGGATTATTATGATTATTACAAGCGATATCCTTCATTACGTTGTTGACAATCTGTACACGGTTGGTTTCTTAGCTACTGTATACAAGACTCGCAGGGTAAAGGTTTTGTATAGTAAGTGAAATTATTTGGGAAATATCCGTAGAGTTTATTCCTTGTTTACTACACAAGACAGAGGGTAAAGGTATTGTAAAAGTAAGTGAAATTGTATGGAAAATATCCGCAGAGTTTATTCTCAGGTTACTCTACTCAATACTCTGATGTGAAGATAATTATTGTATAGTAAATGAAATTGTATGGGACATTTGACATTTCCGCAGAGTTTATTCCTAGGTTACTGTATACAAGACTAGGAAGGTGAAGATATTGTATAGTAAGTGAAATTGTATGGGAAATATCCGCAGAGTTTATTTTTGAATTACGGGACTCTGTGATATATTCTGAAAATTGGAGATAAATGAGTGATTCAAATATTGCCACGAAACACCACCTATATGGAAGGAGCTTGTTTCGTGGCATGGTCAGGAGAAATCAGAAGCCACCAGGTATCATACAAGATCACAGGGTCATTAAGGAGACAGCATAATTTTCGTACATTTGAGCGCTTTGATTCCTCCTAAGCATACCAGGAAACAGGACCAGAATAACAACAATAATGGTGGCCTGTTGCTTGGAATAGGTGAGAGGAATCAGTTGCCACAGATTTACCAACACTTCGTCACCTTAAATGGAGATGAAGGTGTGACAGGGAGGCGTGTGTGGGACTCATTACAGGGACCAGATTAATACGAATAGAGCAAGTCTCATCCAACCACTGTGGCAAGGGAATGGAACCTCTATCATTACCCTAGATGAAAACAACACATCTTTGTAGATTTATAATAGGTTATGTTGAGTTAGCCTGTGTTGAGTATCATGAGAATAGGTTATTAAAATTCATTCCTTGTTTAAGAGTGAAAAATAAATAAATAAATAATGAATAATATATAAACAAATAAACATAAATATAAACAAATATAAAATAAATAAACATAAACAATAATTATTATATAAATAAACATAAATATAAACTAATGGAAAATAAATAAACATAATAATAAATAATATATAACTAAATAAACATGAATATAAACTGAATATATAAATTAATTGATGAACGACATATTGTAATTGAAATTTAATTAAGAAAATTGTTCTTAACCCCCAAGACCAAAATCAGGAAACAATTATAGGTCAGCTGTTGTTATTATTATTATTATTATTATTATTATTATTATTATTATCATTATTATTATTATTATTATTATTATTATTATTATTATTATTATAAACGTTGTGAATAACATCTCGCAGCTTCTCCTGACTAATTATTAACGTTCTCACAATCCTCATAATTTTCATGAATTAATTAAAGTAACAAGTGCAATTATCCTTCGTGCGTGATGACAATAGGCGACCTGGGATTTAGGGTGGGGTGGGGTGGAGGGGTGAGGGTGTGAATGGGGGGGGGGGGTGATTTGGAAGCGGGTGTTCGTGAAGGGGTGGGGGTGTGTGAGTGGGGTGTGAGAGTGAATGTGGGAGTGTGTAGGGTGAGAGGAAAATTGGGTGAAGGTGTGAGGAGGGGGAGTGAGGGTGTGAGTAGGGGGGAAGAGGGTGTAAGGGTGAGTGGGGGAGTGTGTAGGGTGAGATGTATATTGGGTGAAGGTGTGAATGGGGTTGGGGGTAGGTGGGGTGGGGTGGAGTGAGGGTGTGAGTAAGGGGGAGGGGGTGTGAGGTGTGAGGGTGAATGTGGGATAGAGGGGTGAGTGGGGTAGGGGTAATAATGGGGTTGGGGGTATGTTGGGTGCGGGTGTTCGTGGGGTCTGAGGGTGTGAGTAGGAGGGGGTGGGGTGAGTGGGTTAGAGGGGTGGGTGAGTGGGGCAGGAGAGTGACTGGGATGGTGTGTGTGTGAGTGGGAGGAGAGGGACCCAAGATAAGTGTTTGTATGAATCATTGGTCAAATTGTTCTTTCTTTTAACTGTGTGTGAATATATCGAAGGAAAGGATTGGTGGGTGGGTTAGTGAAGTGACCTAACTGACTGATGGAGAGGATTGCTGGAGAGAGTAGAATGGTGGAGTAGACTGGTGGAGAAGATTGCTGGAGATAGTAGAATTGTGGAGCATACTGGTGGAGAAAGTTGCTGAAGAGAGTGGATTGGTGGAGTAGACTGGTGGAGAGAGTAGAATGGTGGAGCAGACTGGTGGAGAGGATTGTTGGAGGGTGGGGCTGCATTGTGGAGTAAACACGTTGAGTAAAGTGGTGGAGAGGGTAGGTGGAGGGGGCGGACTGGTGAAGTATAGAGAGGTGGAGAGAAGAGTTGTTTGCTGGAACCGTAGAGCAGTGGAGTGAGTGGGTTGATGAAGGAGAAGTTGGTGGAACATAGAGTGATGGAGAGAGCTGCTGGTGGTGGAAGAGGGCTGGTGGAGAGTGCTACTAGATGGGGAAGGGTAGGTGGAGTAGTTGGTGGAAGAGAACTGGTGGAGACTGCTACTGAATGGGGAAGGGCAGGTGGAGAGGGATACTGGAGTGAGGAGGGCAGGTGGAGAGAGCTGCTGGTGGTGGAAGAGGGCAGGTGGAGTTGGGAGGGATGGCTGGTTGAGTATCTAGGTGGGGAGGGTTGGCTGGTGGTGGAGTATCTAGGTGGGGAGGGATGGATGGTGGTGGAGTATCTAGGTGGGGAGGGAGGGATGGTGGTGGAGTATCTAGGTGGGGAGGAACGGTTGGTGGTGGAGTATCTAGGTGGGGAGGGATGGTTGGTGGAGTAGACTGATGGACAGGGTCTGGTGAAATGAACTAGTGCTTTTATCAGAGTGGGTAATATATCTGCCATCCCAGGGGTAGGTAGGCAGGCAGGCAGGCAGGGAGGGAGGGAGGGAGGGAAAAGGAGAGAGAGATAGGTAGTGGAGGGAGAGGTAGGGAGAGAGAGAGATAGGTAGTGGAGAGAAGGGAGGGAGGGGTAGGGTGAGAGAGAGAGGTAGTGGCGAGAAGGGAGGGAGGGAGGGAGGGAAGCGTAGGGAGAGAGAAAGGTAGTAGAGTAAGGGAAGGGAGGCAGGGAGGGACAAGGAGAGAGAGATAGGTAGTGGAGAGAAAGGAGGGAGGGAGGGGGGGAGGGGCAGGGAGAGAGAAAGGTAGTGGAGAGAAGGAGGGAAGGAGGGACAAGGAGAGAGAGAAAGGTAGTGGAGAGAAGGAGGGTGGGAAGGGGGGAGGGACAAGGAGAGAGAGATAGGTAGTGGAGAGAAGGAGGGTGGGAAGGGGGGAGGGACAAGGAGAGAGAGAAAGGTAGTGGAGAGAAGGGAGGGAGGGAGGGAGGGACAAGGAGAGAGAGAAAGGTAGTAGAGTGAGAGAGGGAGGGAAAGGGGGAACAAAAAGAGAGAAAGGTGGAAGGGGGAGAGAGAGAAAGGTAGTTCAGAGAGGGAGGGAAGAGAGAGGTAGAGAAAGAGGGAAGGAGGAGAGAGAGAGGTAAAGGAGGGAAGGAGGAGAGAGAGAGTTAGAGGAGGGAAGGAGGGAAGAGAAAGGTAGAGAAAGAGGGAAGGAGGAGAGAGAGAGGTAAAGGAGGGAAGGAGGGAAGAGAGAGAAAGGTAGAGAAAGAGGGAAGGAGGAGAGAGAGAGGTAGAGAAAGAGGGATGGAGGAGAGAGAGAGAGGTAAAGGAGGGAAGGAGGAGAGAGAGAGAGAGGAGGAGGAGGCAAAGAGGAAAGAGAAAGAGGTAAAATCGGGAAGGAGGAGAGAGAAAGGTAGAGAGAGAGGTAAAGGAGGGAAGGAGGAAAGAGAGAGGGAGGTAAAGGAGGGAAGGAGGAAAGAGAGAGAGAGGTAAAGGAGGGAAGGAGGAAAGAGAGGGAGGTAGAGAAAGAGGGAAGGAGGAGAGAGAAAGGTAGAGGAGGGAAGGAGGGAATGAGGGGGGTAAAGGAGGGAATGAGGGAATGAGGGGGGTAAAGGAGGGAAGGAGGAAAGAGATTGAAGTAAAGGAGGGAAGGAAGGGGAGGGAGGTTAAGAGAAACGAAGACTTGCAGAGAGAGAGAGAGAGAGAGAGAGAGAGAGAGAGAGAGAGAGAGAGAGAGAGAGAGAGAGAGAGAGAGAGAGAGAGAGAGAGAGGAAGGAGTACCGATGAATATACACTATTTGAAAACACTTCATTTCCGGTTGTGTAAGAGAGAGTGTAATTTGTATATGTGTGTGTGTGTGTGTGTGTGTGTGTGTGTGTGTCTGTGTGTGTGTGTGTGTGTGTGTGTGTGTGTGTGTCTGTGTGTGTGTGTGTGTGTGTGTGTGTGTGTGTGTGTGTGTGTGTGTGTGTGTGTGTGTGTGTGTGTGTGTCTGTATGTGTGTGTGTGTGTGTGTGTGTGTGTGTGTGTGTGTGTGTGTGTGTGTGTGTGTGTGTGTGTGTGTGTATGTGTGTGTGTGTGTGTGTGTGTGTGTGTGTGTGTGTGTGTCTGTATGTGTGTGTGTGTGTGTGTGTGTGTGTGTGTGTGTGTGTGTGTGTGTGTGTGTGTGTGTGTGTGTGTGGGTAGGTGATACAGACAGACAGACAGACAGACAGACAGATAGATAGATAGACAGACAGATAGATAGACAGACAGACAGACAGACAAACGGACTAACAAACAAACAGACAGACAGTGTGTGTGTGGTGTGTGTGTGTGTGTGTGTGTGTGTGTGTGTGTGTGTGTGTGTGTGTGTGTGTGCGTGCGTGCGAGTGAGAGTGCGTGTGAGTGTGTGTTTAGAATTCTAGACGTGTTACCTGTAAAGATATGATCACCAAGCGTTAACTTATACTCAACTACAAAGGACTTAATTATAAGGTAGAACTTCTTCATTAATTGTTACGGTATTTTTTTTTTTATACTCTTATTTTCTTCAGAAGAGATTGAGAGTTTAAGTACTTCAGGTAATTTTTTTTTTTTTTTTTTTTTTTTTTTTTTTTTTTTTTTTTTTGGGTGGAAGGAAGGATTACTGATTCCTCCAAACTATGCCACGAAACACAATATTAAAATCACTAGTAGGGGATCTGTTTTGTTGGATTATTTGGAGGGCTAAGGAGACTCCAAATCACCCACATAAAAAAAATAAAAAATAATAATAATAATAATAAAAAAAAAAAAAAAAAAAATAAGTGAGATGCTAATTTGTCCTGTCCTCAAGAATTAATGGTAAATTATTAGTTATTAATAATTGGACCATGAGAAGTGAGGCAGAGAATGAGTTGAGTGGGTGATGAAGGTAAATAAGATATGGTTGGCAGTGTGTGGGGGGGGGGAGGAGGGGAGAGGGTAACAGGGGTGGGTGGAGGGTGAAGGAGAGAAGCAGAGGGTGGGTGGGTGAAGAGTGAGGGAGATAAACAGTTGGTGATGAAGGCATAGGGGTGGGTGGAGGGTGGGGGAGAGAAACAGAGGGTGAGGGAGAGAAGCAGTGAAGCGAGGGAGAGAAGCAGTGAAATAAGGGAGAGAAGGAAGGGGGTGGGTGAAGGGTGAGGGAGAGAAGCAGTGAGGTGAGGGAGAGAAGCAGTGAAGTAAGGGAGAGAAGGAAGGGGGTGGGCGGAGGGTGGGGGAGAGAAGCAGAGGGTGAGGGAGAGAAGCAGTGAAGTGAGGGAAAGAAGCAGTGAAGTAAGGGAGAGAAGGATGGAGGGAGAGAAACAGTGGGTAAATGATGAAAGGCAAAATAATAATAATAATAATAATAATAATAATAATAATAATAATAAGGTATATATTATGTATGGGTCGACATGGGCAGAGTTGGGTGGGGTGAGGGGGGCTTAAACAGAGGGATGGGTTGTTGGTGGGTATAGGTCGTTCAATCAGTGTGTACGGGAAGGGGGGGGGGGAGGGGGGGTAGGGGGGGGGAATGGAGACAAACCAGGCCACCTCCTAATCAATGTAGAGCAACTCATTCACATGTAAAATTCAATCAGGCTGGTGGGTTTAATCAAGGTAGTGACAGCCATACGTGCGACAGGTGTGTGTGTGTGTGTGTGTGTGTGTGTGTGTGTGTGTGTGTTTGTGTGTGTGTGTGTGTGTGTGTGTGTGTGTGTGTGTGTGTGTGTGTGTGTGTGTGTGTGTGTGTGTGAAGGGGGGGGGAGTGTGTGTGTCAGGTCAGAATAGGAATGTGTGAGTTGATACAGTCAGGTTGCAGGTGTGTGTGTGTGTGTGTGTGTGTGTGTGTTGATGTATTCCACTGTGTTCTGTCCTGCCCTGGTTGGTTGGTTCATGTATTCCTACTCTGACATGACACACACACACACACACTCCACATATTCCTATAATTATAGTCTGACCTCAGACACACACACACACACACACACACACACACACACACACACGGCCTGACTAATGGAGCCTGACAGGTCCCTATAAGTCTGATACATCCCAATACATACATATCCATCCATCCCTGTTCTGAATAATATAATAACCTATACCCATGCAATCTCAGATCTGGGCATGGCAGGTCCTCACATAATGATCCCTCTCCTATATAACCACACAGTTCTATTTGTGTTGAGGTGATAAGGGGATAGTTTGGTTTGATCGAAGTGAAGGGTGGCTGATTCCTATAATTTATGCCATGCGGGAAACAACGCATCTCTGTATTCGAGTTGAGAATCTGTTCAACGCATCTCTGTATATACGAGTTTAGGATCTGTATATTTAGAAGTATTGTTTTGGTTAGATTGAAGGGATGTTGATTCCTATAATATCTGCAGGAAACAATTCATCTCTCTGTATATACGAGTCGAGAATCTGTATTTTTTGAAGAATTGTTTTGGTTAGATTGAAGGGATGTTGATTCCTTTAATATCTGCAGGAAACAATTTATTCATCTCTCTGTATATACAAGTTAGGAATCTGTTTTGTTGATATATTAGAAGGAATACGTCGACTCCAAAACATACATTCACAAATAACGACCACATTAATATTTATGCATGAGAATCATCACATAATTATCAGATTAAAGGAACCAAATGAGCTGTCGGAATATTGAAAAAAAAAAAAACATGAATTAATATGTAAATAAAAAAATATATGAATGAATGAATAAATAAATAAATTAATAAGTAATTAAATGAATACTGTCGCTTCCATTCTGCCACACAGTACAGTAGAAATCTGGTGTGTATTCGGCTGTAAATATATGTCTTTGATCTTGTAACCGGATTCACCTGACTTTATCGTACAGCATTATTAATCAGTTTCATATTGAAGAGGC
>JAWQEG010008420.1:0-52886 GCA_033782935.1 Petrolisthes cinctipes | reverse complement strand
ATGAGGGTAAAATAGGAAAGTGACACGTAGTAAAAACAAATAAAAATTCAATAAAAAAAATAAAAGAGAGAGAGAGAGAGAGAGAGAGAGAGAGAGAGAGAGAGAGAGAGAGAGAGAGAGAGAGAGAGAGAGGAAAAGAACGAGAGAGAGAGAGAGAGAGAGAGAGAGAGAGAGAGAGAGAGAGAGGAAAAGAACGAGAGACAAATTAAACTCCAGAATTTGGTACGGTAGTTCTTTTAGGAGATTTTTCCAGCGCTGCACTAATTCGTCTGATTTTATACCAAGTTTATTTAGGCCTATCTGAGACGAAAGATGGATGTATACAGTGCTTTCCTGCTTTAAGAAATGTAGTCTGATGGTAATAAGAGAAACAAATATGATATAAAAATTCCCATCTCTTGCTTAGCGTTTACGATTGAGAGAGAAGAGGGAGTTGAGGATGAAAAATAATCTGGTGATACTCTCCGTTGTACAATAATTATTCGGGGTAAGAAATAGACTACCTTACATTGACTGTTCTTGTGGGGAGTGTGAGATGCGTGTGGTGAAAGTTAATACGCTCTTCAGTAATGCCTCTCCTTTCTCCAGTGGTTGAGTGTTACAGAAAGGATGCAGGACATGACTGTAACACTAATTAAAAATATTTATGTGACGAGTTAATGCTGGGTAGGTAACAAGTTCTAGGTATAATGTTACAAACAAGATATAATTATAATTTTACGTTTACAAATACAACACACAAAAAATCCTTACATTTTACTTTTGTCTTTGCCATGAGCTACCAGAAATGAAAGGTGGAAATTTTCTTATCCTATTATTAAAGATTTTTCCCTACTATTTTTCCCTTGTCTTCGCTGTGAGCTACCTGGAATGAGAGGTGGGGAGAGCCTTTTATTAATATTAAAGATAAATCCTCTCTTTCTGTATACCCTCAGGTGGTTTAACCCTTATACAAAGACGTAGGAAAAACCCGAAGAATTTTTATGCCCTAGTTAATAATTCTATTCCCAAAGGCAACCGCTAATTTACTTGTTTATATTTTAAAGCTTGCCATCCCCTCCTCTAAAGGGGAGATTCTTTTGTTGGTAAATTGGAAGGTCTCTGATTCTTCATACTATGCCACGAAACACATCCCCCATTTGTACTATTGAGGACCTCTGTTTTCTGGCATAGTTAGGTGGAATCAGTAGCTTTCCAATTTGTCAACAAGAGAATCTCCCCTTAAAATCCTTCCCTGGTAGCATAATGGCAGTAGAATTCTGGTTGCTCCTGTTTGTTGTTCCTTTCCAGTTTATGAATCAACCTCTAATTTTAGCATCTTTTAGTAATTTTGAGTTTCTGCACTGAGTGATGTGTAGCGCAAAGTGTGTTGAATTCCGATAATGTGCTGAACTAATACCGTCGATTCCTAATACGTAAAAGTGTTGCTTCGTAAACATATTAACTCTGCCATTTATATTTTCTTGTTTATTTGTTATGCGCCGACGTGCTTCGACATAAACAAATATAGGTTATCAAAATAATTATGAAGTACAAGTGGGCCTCATGAATTCGTACACAGGGCATTGGTTAAAGGGGGTCTTTATTACTACACTAACCTAAAGCTAAAAAGTTATAAGGTACTAGGCTAGCCGACGGGAGAGAGAGGTGGTGTTGGTCTTCCCGCCAACACTGTGTTCGTTCTTCCGTGGTAGCTATGACTTGGTCCTTTTCCTTAATTTCTTTAGTTACTTCTTGAGGCTATTGCAGGCTTTAGATTTTTAAATTGTATTGAATCTTGTTAAAAAATAATCAAAATTACAAAAAAATAACATATTTTAACTTTGCTTTCATTTATATTTACGGTGTAACTTGACCTAAAATGAATGGATTCGAACGATACAGCATCTCCGTAGCCTAATGAACAACCAGCCGTATTTTCCTTACTATACACAGTTTTCATTTGTCATTTGGCAATTATATAATAATATTTGTTATATTAAAAACATAATAACGTGTCAGATACTTTATTTAAGGCATAATTGATCAAAACATCTGAGATATAAGAAGTTTGGACACGTCGCTTTAGAATCACGGACGTAGAAACAAAAACCCGCTAGGAACCACAGATGCCACAATCGTTGGAATAGATTATATATATATATATATATATATATATATATATATATATATATATATATATATATATATATATATATATATTCAGAAAAAAAAATATTTGTGAGGTGCAGGAGATGAGCTGTACCACAAAACCAACCACCGATTTGCCGAAATACGCTCAAATCTCTATCAACTCGTGTGACCAGACACAGTTAAAATTACAGGTGAATAATAAAATTGCAGGTGAATAATTGACGAAAAATTGGCTCGTGTGACCGCGCCTTTACTGTAGGCATTGTTCTGCTGACTGATTCAAGTATGAGCCATATAAAATTACTAGAGAAGTTTGGTGTTAGGAAAATGATATACTGGTAGTAAATTTTTTAGTTGTTACGAACCTTTGATGTGACAGTGGTGTATACGAATTCCTGAGGCCGACTGTATACTGAGGGATCATTAAGGGGATAGTATACTTTTGATAGATTGGAGTGCCATGATTCTTTCAAAGTATGCCAACAGGAAACAAACCCAGATGGAAAAAAATAATGGCGTTCTGTTGCTTGGAATAGTTTGGAGGAATCAATCAGTTGCTCCAGATTTGCCAACACTGTACTTCCCCTTTAATTAATGGACGAAATGCTGTATGTATATGAACGTGATTGTGTTCTCAGGGGGCGTGGGAGGAGTGCTGGAATGTGAAGTGGGTTGGTTCCCGTGCCAGACCGAGGACAAGTGTGTGGAGAGGCGATTCATATGTGACCAACACCCGGACTGCCTCGACCACAGTGACGAGTGGAACTGCAGTAAGTGGTGTACCAGAGATTAAAAAATTCCTGTTGGTTCCTATTGTTTTTGTTACAGATGGTTATTTAGGAAGACAAAACATAAACATTAGTAGAGTAAGTACCAGAGATTATAAAGCCTGTTGGTTCCTATTATATCAGTTACAGATGGTTATTTAGGAAGACAAAACATAAACATTAGTAGAGTAAGTACAATTGGATGTGTGACATTTGTATTTACTCTGGCCATATATATATACTTTTAATTTTATTTATATAATCGGGTTCGATCGGATGCGATATCTATACCAATCTGACTGATACTCTAAACAGTGATTTATTGTTTAGGGTCTGACTAGGAATACGACCATAGGAAATACTGGAGATGATATAGTATATAATTATATCTTTATGGAGAAATATATGCTAGTACAACCACAGAAGTATATAGGCATAAATGTGTAGAGAAATGCATGTATAATTTTCTCTCTCTATCTTTGTTTCTCTCTCTCCTGAAGACATGTTTTTTTACATTCCCGTTCCTCTTACCCGCCCTCCTTGCAGCTGACCACAACGTCGACAACTTCGTGGACATGTTATTCCGCAAGAGGCCCGATGAGGACTCCGAGAAGAGAAGGGGTCGCTGTGGTGAGACATTATAATTATTCTTGTCCTTGATTACTGTAGAAATGTTTTCATATACAGGATGTCTCAGGAAGGAAATCATTGTCATAACAGTAAGCTACTCTTTCCATTTGTTGTTGGTGGTATTCTGTGACTAACGTTGACTGTGAAAATGTTCCTGATTTTCGCAGCTTCCAAAACATAAATTAATGCAAAGTGAGTTAGTGACACGAGCAAGAATTATTTTTCCACTTTCCATTTATTGATCGGTTGCTCATTCATAGGACAGCATGTATTTATTCTTCAATACCTTCATAATCAAATATTGTCAAATCGTGCTTTACTCTCCAGAGACAACCTGTATATCCAACCTGTAGTGGCACTGAATAATTACAAAATCAAAAGTATAATTCGCCTTACCGATTCCCATACTATTATTCGTTTCTCTGTTCTACTTACAATTATATGAATAAACAACACCAGAAGTACGATATCTGACACGTTACTCGCGGGACACCTTTTATGAATCAGAGGGAATGGTCACGAAGGATGAATATCAAATTGTATATCTGCTCACACACTATTCACTGCTGATACACGAAAGTCTATATCCATCAATGCAGCCCTCCTGGCGTTCCTGTCAACACTTCACAATCTCCCCCTTTCACAGCTGCACCTTTCCCATATTCATCACTCTTGTGCTGCACCACACGCCTTTATACTTCAATGTTGCTGGCCACAAGAGAGATAACCCTATTGTGTTTCAGTTCACGTACCCATACCTCCTTTATAGTGGTGGGTTCGGGAAAGTCCTTTTATTGTCAGGTGCTGCCACATTCCATAGTGTGCTGTGGCCCTGACAGACACACACACAAAAGATGATGAATTTCAACCTCCCAGATGACTGTCAATGTTTGGGAACTCTGGTGCACTATCAAATATTCAAAGTTTGATGTTGGCTAAAGAGATGTCGATACCAGGGGTCAATTATACTTTAGATTTGTCCAAATTTTGTATATAAAATGATCAGGAAAAGAGGTATTTTAAAATGAATCCGATCCGACCGTGGCTCTGTCTCATTACCCTCGGCACTTCAATTTTAACAACCATCTCCTCAAACCTGAAGGAGATGGTCGTTAACAAGACTTGGAAAACGTGACTGAATATCGTATCAATTTAATGAGTATATACGGTGATAATTCCTTCATGTGATAATAGAAAAAAATATCTGCTATGGTTGGTTCAAAGGGTAATACAATTTGGGCACATTAGAGCTCCTTGAATCCTTTAAAGTATGCCAGGAAACACCACCAGATGAACAAAAATAATGGTCACCTGTTATCTGGAGTAGTTTGGTGGTGGAATAAGTTGCTCCACATATACCAACACTGTACTAACCCCTTAATTAAGCATAACAGTGTGGCAGTAATCACCAATAAGCATGCATTAATTATCACATCCCACTTAATATTAATGAGACCAGAATTAAAAGTCATTGTGAAAACTGTACCGTGACAAGTCAAAGTAATAAACTCTGTATGTGTTTTATATGCTTTTATATTGAGCCAAAAGACACGACTTACTAATTGATTCTCGTTTCCCCTAACTCCTTTTTCCTGGCCAATATTTTATGCTCTCTTTCTCCACACATCATGCCTTTTTCTGGACGCGTTCTCTGTCCCCTCTTTCTCCATGATTATTCTTTTGTATACGTTCTGTTTGAATATGGACTTTTACTCATTTTCTTTTATTAACCTGCATGTCTTCCATTCATATCCTTCTTATTGGTGTTCTTTTCTTTGCCTAATTAAAATTTCTCATTCTCACTCTTATTATGATTATTTGTAATGGTAATTTTGTTAATAAATGCCCTTTCTTCCCTGTTTTATTTTCGTGTTCTTCAGTTCAGTTCAGTTGATGGGTGAGGAGTATTGCCTTTCCAACGGCACTTAATGTAACATAATCTTATTCTTCTTCATCTTTCCGGTCCATTTTCTTCATCTTCTCTCCCACTTCCTTTCTCTCCCTGCCTCTCTCCCTTCTTTTTCTTTCTCTCCTTTATTTCCATTTCTCTTCCACTCTCTTCTCTTCTATTCTTTCCCTTCCGTCATTGATTCCCATTCTTCTTCCTCCATCTCTTATTTCCCCTTCCTCTTTCTTTTCTTCCCTTTCACTCCCCTCTTTCCTTATATACCTTCTGTCTCTGTCTCAATCTATATATCCCTCTATCTCCTTTTCTCACACACCTCCTCTCTCTCTCTCTCTCTCCTCCCCATGGCAGAACTGGAGTCCCCCCCCTCTGTCTGCCGTTGTGCTGACCTGAGTGTGTTTTGTGAATCGAGGCGACTTACAACACCACCCACGCCTCTACCTCTCTTAGCACGATACATGTGAGTTGTTTATTATATTATATAGTGAATTAAGGACCCCGTGATGTAGTCAGGAAATTATTGGAGGCTAGTGTGTCCATCAAACATTTAATGCTACGAAGCAGAATTTGGAGGAGTCAATAAACTTCCAATTCCACATCATAATTAGACCCCCTTAAATTAAGTGTGAGTTTACGTCAAGTCGTGTCCAAATGTATAACACTATGGGCGACGCTCCGTAAACCTTTCTGAATCCTCCGTTGTTTTGATTCAGTTGTCTGTTGTGTATTTATCCCACATGATATAAATTAAGCTAATAACACAGGTCTTTCTTATAAGCTCGGGAGTGGAAATTGATTCGAGTCTCGGTTTACATGATGTGTAGATTGTGGAATTTCCTGTTAGCAAGGTTACCTATAGATACTCCAGCGTTAAGAAATAATATATGTACAGCCACAATCAAATATCCACCGACACTTTCCTTCCATCGTAGTAAATATTTTGGTAATAAAGAACAAACACGTGTATGAATTTGCAGAACCTCATAGTAATAATTGAGGGGTTGAGTTGACGTAAGGTGTATAATTATATTTTGATATGATACTGATTTATTTGTACGATGGAAGGAAAGTGTCGGTGGTTATTTGATTGTGGCTGTACAACAACATAACATCCTAACCTGGCCCACTTTCAGCTTTATAATATAACTTATTCTTATAAAGTTGTTAACATCTGTGTCACATGAAGATCATTTCTATTAAGGACCCTGTGATCGTGTATGAGACTTGGAGACTTCTGATTCCTCCTGACACTGCCATGAAACACGCTCCTTCCTTATAGGTAATACATTCGTGGCAATATTTGAAAGACTCATTTACCTCCATTTTTTTTACTACATCACAGGGTCCCTTAATGCAAAAATACTAAACACAGCCACTTTCCTTTTACATTCAACTTTCTTATTCATAAAATCATTTTCACAGGATCGTGGTGCACTGAACACTGGCGTAGCTGTCTCTAACTTTCTCACTTACGGTAATTCTGTAACGTGTTCTTCATTAATTTTCCTCCATAACTTACTGGACTATTGAATAACCGTCATTTACATATCTCACAGGTTCTTATTCTCTATTTCTTTCTTTGCTACACACACACACACACACACACACACACACACACACACACACACACACACACACACACACACACACACACATAAAATGGTTTGATACTTCTATACTGTCGATGAAAAGTTAAGCCGTGATTTCAAGCAGGGTCGCAGGAAAAAAATCTATTCATTCATACGTCTCGCCACATTTAGGCAAGACGTACTATTATATTATAGGCTACATCTATATTGCATCCTATATACTCACTCTACGCTTGAACACACAGTAGTGACATTAACAAAAACGTACACACAGCATGATCGAATGAAGTTACACCCACATACATTACACACATCTAACATAAAAGGGAAGGCAAGGAGAACTCACTAAAAATATTAAACTTGGGATTCGACCTCTTATATTTAGTGCAGTCCCTCCTTATGTAATGTTTTCGATCCAGGTTCTCTGTCTTCCTTACTCTCGCCAGCACCTCATTCCACAACTTAGGGATAACTTTTACATTATAAGTTCGAGAATAATCCTGAGAAAAGTGAAAAATGTTAGATATTGTTTACCAAAACTTTTATCGGAATATTCATCTATCTATCTATCTACCAACCCTCAATCTATACATCTGTCTATTCATCAATCTATCTCTCCAACCCTCAATTTATCTATCTGTCTATTCACACATCCATCCATCTATCTAACACATATCCATCCATCCCTCCATCTATCATAAAGCTGCACACATCCCTCCAAGCGCCTCTCATCTCCACTTAACATTATCCCACTGCAATTCACTTTAATCTATATCATCTTAATCTATCTGTCCCTCCATCCATTCATCAATCAGAAAGCTGCACACATTTCTCTAACCCTCTCGTCTCCACTTAACATTATTCCACTGCAATCCACTTCACTCTGCTTCACCCGTACCCCTCCATCTATCAGAAAGCTACACATATCCCTATAAACGCCTCTCGTCTCTATTTGGCATTTTCCCTCTGCCGTCCACTTCACTCTGTACCGTATCGACTTTATCTCCCAACAGTGATCTCTCTGGCAACAACATCCCTCGTCTTGACGCCTCATCCTTCACCCCGCTACCGGAGCTCAGAATTCTGTGAGTATTTTATAGCCTTTCGTAAGAATTGAGTAATCTCCTTTGATTAATGTCCAACAACTACAGGGTTGTGTATTTATATTTGCTATGGTTATAACGATGTAGTAAAGGAGGCTATACTGATTCCTGCAAAGTTAAATATCTGTGAACAGATTACGAATAGCACGGTAATCTGTTTCGTGTCATACTCTGGAGGAATCAATGGCTTTTAATTCGGCCCCCTTAAATTCAAGATGGACAAATAGTAGCCAAATACATAGTAGTAGACTATATTATGTATGTATGTACAGTCGCGGCACATAGTCCTTGAACAGACTTCCCATTTCACCCTGGTCAAGGACTATGTGTCGAGACTGTACATAACTTAAACCACACTCTTATCTTTGTGTCGACTGCACCTACGTGTTCGGGAGGGATTTTTATTCGGGAGGCGGGGCGGTATTTTCATTTAAAACTTACAGTATATTGTGCTCTGATACACAAGCTGACCTATATTGCTCTCACTATATTTTTACTCGACATTCTATTACTTGACTGAGATTGGATTCGGCCAAGCAAATGCAAAAGTTACTGAAAATATAATTATTAACCCTATGATCTTTTCTCAGCCTCCCTCCCTCTCCTCCTTTCACTATACCGCCTCCCTTCTTTGCCTTATGCCCCTACCCATCGCCTTCTCTCTCTAGCCTTCACTACCTTAATCTCGCCTTCACTACCTTAATCTCTCCCTCCCTTCCTCCCTCCCCTCCCTTTACTACTGCCTATACCTCCTCCCTTCCATTCCTCAGGCTCCTTCTCATTTCCTTATTGCTCTCTTTTACCTTCGCCACCATCTCCCTTTCCCTCATAATCTCCCTCCAAGCCCCTCATTTCATTCTCTCTTTATTAACCTGCACCACCATCTCCCCCCCCCTTTCCTTCATAACCTTGCTCCCTCTCCTCTCCTCACTTCCTTTTCTCTTGCCACTCATAATTTTCTTCTACTTTTATCTTCATCACCATCTTTTCATTCTCTCTCTGCACCACCTCGTCCTCTTTCCTTCATAACCTTCTTCCCTCTCCTCATGACCCCTTCCTTCCCCCAGCGTGGTCATCAGGGCTGGGGTGGGATCGCTGGGGCCTGGAGTCTTCAGTACCATGAGAAAAATAGATGAGATGTAAGTGTTGTTGTAGTTTTCATCCTTCCCTTCCTCTTCTACAGTATTATTATTTTAACTCCCATCCATCCAGTCCCTTAGTTGTTTATCGCTACATTTATCCCCCATAAACATTTCCTAGACCTCATTTATGTCCTCCTTGATTTTACCTTCACTGGCGGGTCAAGGGCTACGGAAAAAAAAAATGAAAACTAAAAAAACTAAAAGATATTTGTGTCTGCAAGCTGTAGGCCTATGTAGCCTTGAATAATATGCTATAATGACTACGCTAAACGGTGCCACAAAAAAAAAAAAAAAACAGGTTCCCGTGTACAGATGCTATTTTATGTCACTGTATGTTGGAGTCAGTAGCTTCGTCCTATTTGTCTCTGAGAGCATGATACATATTACGGAAGGAAAAATCCACCTCTGTCATTCTTCCTTTCTCGCGTTTACCTTCCCACCTTTCCATCATATTATCCCATGATATTAGTTAGCTCTTATCCGGGTTTTCTTCCGGGTTTGTCTCTGTCTCTGTCTCTGTCTCTGTCTCTGTCTCTGTCTCTGTCTCTGTCTCTGTCTCTGTCTCTGTCTCTGTCTCTGTCTCTGTCTCTGTCTCTGTCTCTGTCTCTGTCTCTGTCTCTGTCTCTGTCTCTCTCTCTCTCTCTCTCTCTCTCTCTCTCTCTCTCTCTCTCTCTCTCTCTCTCTCTCTCTCTCTCTCTCTCTCTCTCTCTCTCTCTCTCTTTTTTCTTCTCATATCCACGCTATTCTCTTGTTTCTTAAGTTTTCGTTCTTGTTTAAGCGTCCAGTACTTCTCCCCATTTCCCTTCCTGGGTGTATCTATTTTCTTTTTTATCTCACTTTATATATTTCTGTTGTATATCCTTTCAACACCCGTTCCTGTCTGCATGTTGCCTGACTCCCTTCCACATTTCCCACGTCATTTTCTTTACAACGTCGACTAAAAGGAAGTTACATGAACCTGAGCCCGTGATTGAATTTAGGTCGCCATTAGTATCCACAAAATCCATTACACCCAATCTTGGCTTGGCGAAAATTATTGCACACATTTTGACGTAATTCCAGAGACCATTAACGTCTGCAACAGTTTGTTTGGCTTCACGTAAGTTTGGAAACTCGTGCACAGGGCCAGCAAAATAATAATAAAAAAAAAGGACTGTTGTGAAAACTTATATGATTAAAGACTATATATTCAGACTTAAACACAAAGCATTTTCAATATTTTTTTCCTGTCACCTGAAAGCCTCCAAATATAGATAAAAGAATTTGTCCACAACAGTTGTTTAACTTTTTCTGATAATTCAACTACCGTACCAAAAAATGGAAAGCTAATTGTTTTTTAAGTGTCTTAATATTTAAGACTATGGTCCGCTGGTTAATAAATATAATTACCTTCCCCTAACTCAAGAAGAAATCTCTCAGCAATAAAAATTTATTTCCAATATATATACATATATATATATATATATATATATATATATATATATATATATATATATATATATATATATATATATATATATATATATATATATATATATTGTTACGTCGTGATGTAACAACGCTGTGAAACAGGGGTAGTCAAGATGTTAGTGAAGATGTTCTATTCACTTGGGGTACTGGCAAGTCAAGTAGTCTCTCTCTTTTATTACATTACAGGGTTATTACATGACTAAACAAATAATAAAAATAAAGTCTTTGCTTCCTTCAGGTTGCATATTGCATATGAAGCTTTATAGCTAACCTGGAAAGCCAAACTAACATACAATCATGTAACAATATATATATATATATATATATATATATATATATATATATATATATATATATATATATATATATATAAAAGAGAGAGATGATTTGAGTTAGGTATCCATAACTAATTTAAGTTTTTGCTCGGAGCAAGTGCCAAACAGTCAAATATAGTGGTAGTCAGAGAATAAAAAAAATCAAAGTCAGTCGTAGTTTATGGGAAAAAATACCAAGCCACAAAAATATTTCCCCTCAATATTGTTCAGTCAGTTAAATAAAAGTGGCTTAAAGCGCATCACTGGTTTAACTGTGATGTAGTCAGAAAATTGGAAGTAAACGAGTCCTTCTAATATTGCCACGAAACACCACCTATATGGAAGGAGCGTGTTTCGTGGCGAGGTCAGGAGAAAATAAAAAATCTCCAATATTCATACACGATCACAGGGTCCTTAACTCGAACACACTGTATAATATGATGTCACACTCAGCTGCACAGGTTGTCATGCCTCGGAGCCTTTATCTATTTATTCTACAGAGTCATTACATCGCCATATGGTTCGGAATGGAGTAAGGAATATGTGGGGAAAACCTTGAAATATAGTAATAGTAAAAAATAATAGTCAATGCTTGAAAGAAATTGTGCAAGGCAGATAATTATGTTAACTCGACCTACAGCTGATACCAGGCCTACAACTATTTCTTCAGTATAAATAAATATAAACTGTATATATATTCCTTACATGAGTTATGAATAAGTACAGTAAGACGATGGATAAAATACTGCAAATAAAAAAAGAAAATATGGATAACGCCATGTATCAAAATATAATGAGTAAACTAAGGCATCTCATTATAAATCAAATGAGTTCTAACCAATTACTGACCATGAATCTCGTCTTTCCAGTCACATCACGGGCAACTATCTGGGTACACTGGAGAACGGCACCTTCCTGGGCACGTCTACCCTCACACACCTGTAAGTACACACACACACACACACACACACAGACACACAGTACGAATGAGGACAAGGGTGTCGATGGAAAGTGAAGGATGACAGGTTAAGGGGAGTAATTCGCTTTTTTTACATTGGAGCTCCTCGATTCCAAAAGAGCAAAAAATAATGGTGTTCTGTTGCTTGGAATAGTTTGGAGGATTCAGTTGCTCCAGAATTACCAACACAAAACTTCTCCCTTAAGCTTAGCAGAGACTGGACATTCTACTGTATATTCTACTTTATGTGAGATGAGGACGTGGTGAGTAAGAGTTAGCATCAAGGGGGTAGTATAGTGCTGGTAATTCTGGAGCAACGGATTCCTCCAAACTATTCCAAGCAACAGGCCACCATTATTTTTGTTGATCTGGTCTTGTTGCCTGGCATAGTTTGAAGGAATTATGGCACCCCAATGTATCAAAAGTACCAATGTAACAAAATCTGTGTTGTTATTAATATTTGCCATGGCATTACAGGTACCGGTAAGTAAAAAAATATATATTGTACAATCGGCGGCAGAAGTCGTGTCGCCTCACCTGCTTCACCGAGATAGGCAGTATTCATAGACTCGAGAAATACCCACGTTTTCTACACCTAATAATCTCGAGTCTATGAACATCGCGTGCCTCGGTGAAGCAAGTGAGGCGACAGGACTTTTGCCGCCGACTGTACCAACCTCTTATGTAACCAGACGCTAGAGGAACATAAATAGGAGGCCCTTTGTACTGACACAGAAAAAGAAATAATTGAAGAGTGACTGGCAAAAACGTGGCTGAGAAGGCATTGTAATCCAGATGCCCGAGACGGATTATGTTCCCCCCACTATCACAGGCCCCCGGGGGTGGTCCAGTTACGCCCAATTAATCTTCTTTGAGCCTCTGAATTTCCCTCTGGTGGCCAACAAGTGCTTTATATGACTTTACCTCCTGGGGTTTGTTTATTGGGTGTGCAAACTCGAACCATCTTCATTCATAAAATATTTGTTACACTTACTGTAATTTAAATAACCCCGGAAAGCGACTCGGCATTTGCTTCCTTTACTCCACTTATATTTATTTTTTCACCCTTCCAGTCTCCCAGTTCCACAGTCATTCATTTAGTCAGTCAGTAATGTCATATCACACTACTGTATATAGTTTCAGATCTCGTCTCTCTTTGTTTATTCTCTATCCTATTCACATTCACACTCTTGTCCCTCTACTTCTCGATTTCATTTCACTCATTCAGCCTTTCTCACTTAGCACATCAGCATTCCCACTTTATTCAACCCCTCTCTCATTTACACATTCCCACACTCGTACAGTTCTACATTTCGACTCCATGCCTTCCCACTGTCACACTCTTATATCACTTCACTCTTCAGTTCCACCTCTCCCACTTTTCACTTCCACCTTCCACTTCACTCTACACTCCATCTCTATTCCAAGTCCACTCCACCTTCACCTCAATCCCACATTAATCCTTCGCGGGAGGGAGGGAGGGGGTCAGTGAAAGTATTAAGCAGACTGGCCAGGTAATCTTATTATAATACGTTCAGCTATATAGAGAGAACAGGGGCTCATGTTCCTCTACATTCCTGTGCATAAAACATTTTATCATGGAGCTATGGATTTTCTTGTGATGCTGTGGGCCACTTATAAGACAAAAATAGGTTATGTACAATGAAAACACACACACATACCGTACACACTTCCATACCAGTGCACAGACCCCTACAGGCAAGTACACACACACTTCCATATCAATGCATAGACCTCACAAGCAAGCCTACACACATGCACAACACACACATGCACGCCTACACACATGCACGCCTACACACATGCACGCCTATACACATGCACGCCTACACACATGCACGCCTACACATATGCACGCCTACACACAAGCAAGCCTACACACAAGCAAGCCTACACACATGCACGCCTACACACAAGCAAGCCTACACACATGCACGCCTACACACATGCACACCTACACACATGCACGCCTACACACAAGCAAGCCTACACACATGCACGCCTACACACATGCACGCCTACACACATGCACGCCTACACACAAGCAAGCCTACACACATGCACACCTACACACATGCACACCTACACACATGCATGCAAACTCCCTCGTTCCAATTAAGCGTCCTTTTTCTCTCATAAAATGTTCTCTTTCGACTCACTCTGTTTCATCCTCTCATACTTTGCAACACACGGAACTCAGGCAACGCAAGGCTCGGCAGTGGTGATGGTCGCCTCTTTACCTCTGCCCGTGTAGATCTTTACGTCTGCCAGTGTATAATATCTTTGTCTGTTTGTCTGTTCGTTTGTTTAGTTGTCTCTTTATTTCGTTTCTCTTTCTTTCTTTCTTGCTTTCTATCTTCAGTTGCCTTGCTGTTTGAGTTCTATCTATCTGTCTCTTTGTCTGTCTCTTTTGTTTCCCTTTTTTCTCTCTCCATTCTTTCCACCTCTCTGTCAGTATGTTTCTGTCTATCTATCGTTCTCTCTCAATCTTTCTCTCCCTCTGTCTTTTCCTTGTTCTTCCCCCCTCCCCTATCTCTCTCTCTCTCTCTCTCTCTCTCTCTCTCTCTCTCTCTCTCTCTCTCTCTCTCTCTCTCTCTCTCTCCCCCGTTGGGATGTATTGCCTGCAGTGATGTGGGCAATACTTTAAGGGTTTTGGCGCCCCATCGGCCCCAGCCACTCTCTTTCAGTTCTTCACTTGTCCCTCTTTTCTTTTTATTTCTTTCCTGCTTGCTGACTCACCTCTCTATCACCTTCTTCTGGTGCTATATGACCTTGCTGTTATGGCGTCTGATATCAATCAATCAATCAATCAATCAATCAATCAATCAATCAATCTCTCTCTCTCTCTCTCTCTCTCTCTCTCTCTCTCTCTCTCTCTCTCTCTCTCTCTCTCTCTCTCTCTCTCTCTCTCTGTCTGTCTGTCTGTCTGTCTGTCTGTGCGAATACGTAAATGGAAAAGATCCCCTGAGGAATGCAATATTTTTCTCCACTTATACCAGCATGTGAGTGATGTGCCTGTGTGTGTGTGTGTGTTTCTTTGACTTTTCGCTCGATTGCTGTGTGTGTGTGTGGTTCCCATCCCACTGACTCGCCCACATCATGTTACTATATCATTGCCCATCCAAGCGATAATTTTGGTGTTTCCTTGGTATCGTTATGGAGAATATAAATAAAAGTCACTGTATAGAGGATGTTTGTAGTCCACTGTGTTGTGGTCGTGATAACATATATATATATATATATATATATATATATATATATATATATATATATATATATATATATATATACGGGATCTGAGGGCCTGAATATTTCTCCTTAAGGGGGTAGTTTTGTGTTGGTAAATCTGGAGCAACTGAATCCTCCAAACTCTTCCAAGTAGCAGAACACCATTATATTTGTTCATCTGGTCCTGTTTCCTGGCATACTTTGGAGGAATTAAGGCACTCCAATGTAACAAAAAAGAATTACCCCCTTAATAAATACTTTTAGCTCTTGACCATTATAGCTCACCAATTAATTAGTTCTATGGCATTTATTTACTACCGATGTTGTATGTTTTATGTTCATTGATACGGCTTTCCTAACTGTGTGTGTTACCCTATTGAAATCACCCCTCTCTCGGTATAAATAATTGTACAACAAATATTATTCATGCTATTCAGTTTACTTCCTCGTTTGATATCCAATATGCAATAACTTTCTCCGACATATTCCATACCAGTTATAGAATGTTTCTGACCCACCAGTGTATGACCTTGAATAGAATAATGGTTTTTAATGTAACTCAAAGGGGCAACATACCTGCACACTACAAAACAATCTGAATAATGCATGAGGGAAACGAGGATAACGAGACGCTTCCCGGACGTCAATACCTATTTTAAAATAATAATGGTCAGGGTTGTTAGCAGTGTGGCAAAACATGTGTCAAGGCGGACAGGCAGGTTGTAGAATGCAGGGTGGGTGGGAAGGGAGACTAGCTACATATCTCGTCAAGATAAGATCTCTTGTCCTAATTGGAGATCTCAATTTTGTTTCAGATAATGAGGCATAGCATAGCTGACTGTATCTCGTTAGCCGTAGTAGTATATAAAGTGAATTAATATATAGAGAACCATAATGTCTTGTAGCTTAAAGGAACAGTAATAGAAGTACTGTGTCATATTGCATTGTAACAAAGTAGGTCGTATTAATCTAGTAGGTAACTAACTTTTCTCATAAACACTGGCCTGTAGTTCTATTCCCGAGTGGGTTAACAGCTTTATAATTATTTACGGAGAAATCTGTGACTTCTGGGACTCTTTGATTGATTGTTCTTGCTGTCATTATTACTGATTTATTTCAGTACTTATTCCCACAAGATTTTCCACTCAGAAATTATACTAATATACAATTTGATTAGGTGATGTAGTATTTTTTTCTACTTTAAACACACACACACAATATATATATATACGGTATATATATCACATAAGAAATTTATATATTTATATTGTGAATATATAAATTTCTTAAATCGTAAAGATGACAGAAGCCACGGTTGAAATAATATGGATTCGAAATTAATATTATCGATGACCGAATATAATTGTACACATGGGAAACGTTTAAAATAATGTCACCATGTTTTATATTGTTTCCTCTTCATGGCCTGCAGTAAAAATATATATACGTTGCCGAATTTTTGAGAAATGTTTGAGCGAGGAAACTCCAACACACACACACACACACACACACACACACACACACACACACACACACACACACACACACACACAGACACAGACACAGGCTTTTATACATTATTCAGTGACCTACACTTACAGTATAATGTGAACGTTTGAATTACACTGTGTTTATTATTCATGTCCCACCGCTCGGTATACGTTTTATCATCATTACATTTTTTTTTTTTTTCAGCCAAATATGTAAGTGATTTCGGCCAAAAAACTCATGTAGTCTTAAGGTAGTCACATGTTCTGATCAAAATTGCAAGGCTACCGATTCCTCCAACCTATGATTGGAAACAGACAAGTTCTTTATCATATAAGCAATGATCTCTTTCGTAGCATAGTTTGGTTGAATCATTAGCCTTCCAATTCGTCTCTAAAATGTGACCCCCTTATCTGAGGTCATTACCATTTCATACATACAAGACCTATTATAGCTGCTTTTGAAAGGTTACTGAATCCTCCAAACTATATCAGGGAACAAAACCTCTGATAGTGACAATATGGTTACTTGTTTCCTAAGATAGTTTGGAGGAATCAGTGACCCCCAAATATACTAAAGAGTTATTCTCCCCTTATCCCTGTGACTCTTCTCTGTACACAAGGACCAACAACAGTGAGGAGGACATGGACACAAACCTTACTGCTACTGGTGTCAAAATCTTTCCGTATTTGTAACCATGCAATTTTACCTGTATTGTCCACCCTCGTCCACATTCCTCTTCCTCCATCTCGAATACTTTCCCCATACCTCTCTCTCTCTCTCTCTCTCTCTCTCTCTCTCTCTCTCTCTCTCTCTCTCTCTCTCTCTCTCTCTCTCTCTCTCTCTCTCTCTTTATTTATCTATCTATCTTTCTATTTATTTATCTATCTATCTATCAATCAATCAATCAATCTATCTCTTTATCTATCTATCTATCTATCAATCCATCTATGTCTCTCTATCTATCAATCTATGTCTATCGCTCTATCTATCAATTAATCTATCTATCTATCTATCTATATCTATTTATCTCTCCCACAGCCAGCTCAGCAACAACAACATATCGGATATCACAGACGGCATCTTCGCCCACAACACTCAACTACGACGCCTGTAAGTCCTTCACACAGAATCGATAGCTATAGGTTTACTCGTTTTCAATAGACCTATCCTTCTTAAGCATTAGTCTATAGTGATTTCTCTTATGGGGAGAGTATGCTTTTGGTACAGCCACAATCAAATAACTACCAACACTTTTCTTCCATCGTGTATATAAATCAGTATCATATCAAAATACAATCATACAACACTTTATGTCAACTCATCCCCCTCAACTACAATTATGAGGTGTTGCAAAATCATACATGTGTTGTTCTTTATTGCCAAGATATTTACTACGATAGATAGGAAAGTGTCGCTGGATATTTGATTGTGGCTGTACATTGGAGTGCCTTGATTCCCCCAAAGTGTGCCATGAAACAGAACCAGATGAACAATAATACTGGTGGCTTCTTGCATTAAATAATTTGGAGGAATCAGTTGCTCCAGATTTACCAACACTGTACTTCCCCCTTAATGTCTTAATAATTGACAACTAGTCGATAATCATGACTATTTAATGTCAGTAATAACATCTGAGTACGAGGGTCTGTGATACATCTCATTTGTAAATTAACTGTGACCAATGTGATGCATAATTATAAACCATAATATCGTGGAGGTGTTCAGTACCTCAAGGGAAGTAATTATTAGTATTAGACAGGAATTAAATTATCAATCTTTCTCGGTACGCACATGATCCTTGCATCCAGAATCGTAAAATTAAAAACAAGAAGGGAAGAATAAATTGCTCAGCGTGTCAATAATAGATATAATTTTCATCATTTTTGCGAAGCCTAGGGCACGATTTCTAGTCAAAATATATAAATAAGTAGCCTGCCTAATGGGTCTTCCCTGAACAGTGGCTTATTCTTACTTTTGATTTTATGTGATTAGATGATTTGTGTCACTTCACTCAAGTATAATGATTATCCAGTTAACAGTGGTGAGAGGTGAGGCAAAGGGGTGAGAGTGAGAATAAGAGAAACTGGGATAATTAGTTTAGAAGTGCATGAATATGAAGCAAGGAAGAATGAGAGAATGAGTAAACATAATTCCAGCTTTGTTTGAATGAGTGAGACTGCCACACTTCCCCGAGGGACTATACAGTGTTGTCAACTCTCGCCGTGATGGTAACCCCGAACCACAAGCTCCAATCAAAGCATTAACTGTTGGGAAGGAGACATACCCCGCCTTTCCATCAACCCTCCTCCTGGCCCCTCCCTCTCTCCCACCAGTGAAGGCTTCGAAAGGAGCTCACAACTATAAATATTATTGTGGTTCGTGTTTTATATCTCGGTGAGAGTTGGCATCACTGTATAGCTGCTCTCGCTGGAGTGTGACCGCTGTAAGCCATATTATCATGTCCATATTAATATTACAAACACGATGCTGTTGACCTCAGTACAGTTATAGACGCTTAATCTAGTTTACACTTGCTTGCGGGACTGATTAACATGATTCACTAATGCAAAACACCATTAAGAGGGATTCACTCAGAGAAGCTAGTCTGGTGAAAATTCATGTCCAGTCTCGGAGTAAATCCCTTAATAACGTAATCATAATTATGTATAAGCCCATGAAGACAAATAACGTTCAATACATACAGTTATATACAATTACCACATACCTTCCTTCTTATCTCTTCTATTTCCTTTGTGCTTGTTGTCTCACCTCTCTATCACCTTCTCCTGGCACTATATGACCTCGCTGTTGCGGCGCCTAATATCTATCAATCAATCAATCAATCAATCCTTTTTATCCAAACACTTGAACAACATCTAAACGAGTGAATCACAACCCAAAACAAACAAAATCACACCTTCAGTGCTTTGTTTTTCACGTCCAAATCCACCACACACCATCCCACTTCAACCTCACCAAGCACACTACATTATTAGCCAGCGGCCCATTGGGAAGTTGTTCAATATATCAGAAAATGAGTTCGAAACCTCACAAAACGCACTACGAACTAGCCATTGGGAAGTTTGTTTAGGGTCTTGGGGGGTCTTGTTGGCCGGGGATCAGTTCAGTGTATCAGATAATGAGTTCGAAAGTGAGAGTCATCAGCTCACAATATGAACGCCTTTAAGGGAGGAATCTGTAGTTGGTAAAGTGATGGGCTAGTGATTCCTCCAAATTATGCCACGAAACAGATCCCCTATTAGTAACACTGCATGGGGGCGTCTGTTTCCTGGCATACTTTGGAGGAATTAGTAGCCCTCCAATTCACCAACAAGAGATTCATCCCTCAACAGCAAAGCATCGGATCAGTCCAGGTGGCAATTAATTTGGAGTTTGGGTTATGTCTGTTGTTTTCAAGGGGATTACTGAACGCTGGTGTTGCTAGAAAATTGTTCTTATCTCCTTCTCTTAATTATGGGGGTAACATAGTGTTGATGTATCGAGAGTAAATTATTTTTCCTTCAAAATATTCCAAGCAACAGGCAGCCATTATTTTTGTTCTTCTGGTCCAGTTACTGACATACTTTGGAGGAATCAAGGCGCTCCAATGTGCTGTACACTCGCAATCCAAAATTTGTATCCAGGTCATGTTGAAATATCGAATCATTTGACATACTAGTGAACCAAGTACACGCTTATCCTGTTTCATATTTGCTTGAGCTCGCTTAATTAATACTCGTTCAGGCTATTCGAAGCAAGCCTGGATACATATTTTGGATTGTGACTGTACCAAAAGTATACTATCCCTTTCACATTTGTCAGGGTATTGAAATGTCGAGCAAAATTGTGTCGTATAATACACTGGGGGTCAATTGTTCTGTCCTGATCCGAGGTGTACAATATGAATCTTTACCAACCGTGGTTCGAATAACGGTGCTTCGGGAGTATGGGGATGCGAGGCTGGAAGAGATTCATGTTTTGCCTCGGATTAGGACAAAACTATTGACTCCCAGTGGACTATTACTATCTATTACTATTAGTAGTAGTAATGCAACCACAATATTATTCCAAGCGAGGACAAAGCTATTACTATCTATTACTATTTTTGTTAGTAACGCAACCACAATATTATTCCAAGCGAGGGGGCTAGGCAGGTGTGTATTAAATCCAGATTCATTTCACCATCATTGCTGCTGCTGCTGCTGCTTCTGTCCCTCACAAATCATAACATAACAATTCTGTAATTTTCTAGCCTGTCCCATCTGGAACACACATGCTGACGTGTTTATATCCCTACTAAATTATATTATTCTATGTCAAAAGACCATAATTATAAATCCCAGGTAATTCTCGTGGTTTTAGAGCCTTTGTGGCGTTATTATTATTATTATTATTATGAAATCTAGTAGGCATTAAAAAGAGGCTTTCCTGAATTGTACTGTACGTGCATTATAATTATGACTGAGATATAATAAACTCGATTTTGCTCAAAGGATCATAATCTGTACGGCAACAATATAAAAGCTAAATCATATGATAGGCAATAAAATGTAAGATAAAACTATAACAACAAAATTAATATTAAATAACAAACAAATAGGACAGTAGTTCTAACGCATTTGTGTGGCTTCGCAAGTCTGATTAATGTAGCAGAAATTTGGCTACTGTATGTAAAGATTTTGATTGGCTGTGTGATAGTGTAATTAGCCACAATGTATAAATCCACCACCTCAATACAAGTGTTCACGTTTACACGAAACTACTGGCGTGAAATATGACTGCAACAACATTTAATTATTTTTTTTTTATGCTGGAGTGTCGGGACAAAGCCAACCAACCTGTGTGGGGACACTCATTTATATGTATATAAAATTAAACACTACTGTAGATTATATATATATATATAATAATAATAATGTTTTAGTGCTCTGTGGGGTGTGTGTGTGTGTGTGTGTGTGTGTACTTTGCACAATTCATAAAAGCGAGTGGCCTTTTGTGTGCTATTCTGTGAGCTCTTGTGTGTATCAATTAACGTGTTCCTCCGTTGAATATATACGAACATACTGTACATACAGAAACAGTTTCCGTGTAAATGTGCTTCCCTTTGAATGCATAGTTGGTAGCAATTATTTTTGTTACATTACTGAAGCTTTACTAAAATAAAATTTGATTAGAGTACTGCATCATTGTCGAGACACTCATGTGAAGCGGGCCTCATAGTGCTTCCTGACACAATAATTTAAGGTAATAATTTGGTGGTTTTCGGAAATACATTAGCAGTTTGTACACTCGTGATACGTAATTTCTGACCAGAGATGAACGGCAGGCACTACACACACATACCCTGCAGTCCCTATAGGTGTACTGGGTGGGGAAATGAGCAATACCAGGCGATTCGAAGCTCTCTGCTCCTCAAACTCTGGTCAGAAATTATGTATCACGAGTGTACAATGGTTAAAATAGTGAGGACTAAACTTTTGTAGGAATATGTACCGTCACACTCAAAAATCATACAACAACTTCGAATGAAACGACCTTGAAAAATAATGCAAAACCATGTCTTACGTACGTACTCTGTAATATTGGGTCATCACATTCACTTAAATTTCTCACTTTCATTCACCTGATGCATGACTTTTGATGCATAACCACATCTTCCCTATGCACACAACTCTTTTTGTGGTGTGTCTGTGATGTTGTCGCCAAAACGGAGGATGTAAACTGATAACCTCCTAGAAATATTCTCCCTCAGTATGTATGATGTTTTGTTATTACGGTTTAGAACAATCAGTAGCTAGTTTTGCAGACTATAATTATCAGAAACCGCATGTGTAACTATGAATGTATGTGGTCAATTTTCTCAATCTTGGTCTGAGCAATCACTAACTAACTGCCTTCCTCTTCCCCTTCTGTCTGTCTGCGTGCCCCCCCCCCCCACCTTCCCCCCTGTACCCCCCGACCAGAGAGCTGAGTGATAATCGACTAAGACATCTGCGTCCAGCCATGTTCCAGGGTCTCACCAGCCTCTTCAACCTGTGAGTACTTTGTTGCATATGCCTTGTAACCTAACCTAATCTAACCTAACCTAACCTAACCTGTGAGTACTCCTGCATATGCCTTGTAACCTAACCTAACGGATGAGACCCCTGTACAGAGACAGCAACTGTGTGGGGGTGAAGTATTCATGGTATCTGCGCAGCACACCTAACTTCTTTGAGGCGGTTTTAGCTAGAGAGGTAATGTGATCTCTCCAAGAGAGATTGTGAGAGAAAGAGACTCTAAGAATATTAAGAGAGGGGTAAAGGTCAAGTTGTGTGTCGTTGAAGGAGAGGGGATAGCCATCAGGAAGATATGTGCATCTCAGGGGGTCGTCAACAAAGGGTCCAGGCTGAGGGGAGTTTATTGACTCATCCCTAGGGGCCTCCGAGGCTTGATTTGTTAATTTTATTCATAGTTGTAAATTTTTTGGGGATATAATTTGGACAAAGGGTGTGGTGTGTAGCGTATTGTGTAAATAGAAAGAGAGTGATGTCTTTGGGAGTATGTTGGACTACTCTCAGTGTATGTGAGACACGAAAAAAGATCAGCAAAGGTGGACAGACAGGTGAAACGGGAGTTCCAACCCTCCCTATCACCAGTCCAGTGTCCACCCCAGGAGTACTGCCCTGTTTGGCTGGTGTCTTCAGCCTCCTCCTAGAACCTTGTAATATATCCTAACCCGTGAGTATTATGCTGTGCCCAGAGCCGTAAACTGTTTTCATTGTATTCATGGGTCAATTTTATGGTTAGGTGTCCCCATATGACATTCACTCCGTCAGCATTGCCAAATACAACAGCAAACAACAACTTTAGATACATATATGCAGTCTCTATTAAAAAGGATGTTATTGTTCGTTAGTTTGTTTATCAATTTGTCGGGTTTTTTTTTTCATACACGTGTAATTGGTTCCTTCTGAAAGGTCAGAATCCAGGGAAGGTTTTTGCCGCAATAATACAGTATGTATCCATTTAGTTACGGCCCAGCCAGCCCTGAGTGAAAAATAAAATCAAAATAAGAAAAATAATATAAGGTAAGTTCAAAACACAGACAAGGAAAAATACGAGTATAGATGAAATTCGAAACATATTCAGAAAAATTCGTATTCAGGAAAGGACAGATCAATTATAATACCCTGGTTGGCCTGGCTATGTAATACGTGGGACCACAACTATGTAAAGTACAGCCTGCGTTCTGTGGTGTAGCAAATTGGATATCAGTTTACAAGCTTCAACACACAGCAGATATACGAAAATAAAATGTGCTGTAATAACTGAATACTGCTTTCCATATCCACATGTCGGTGTTGAAAATTGTGATATGTAACTTCAAATTTATTCCTTTTTATATTTTCGCGTGAATATAATTCAGGCAATAATGTTTAGCAACACTTTATGATTCTATGATAATAATTCTGCCATGTTATAGGCCTATAGGGGAACTAGGAAGGCCTAATTATCAGCAGAATTAATTTTCTATATTGTGTCATGTGCAAATAATTTCCGACTCTCTCTCTCTCTTTCTCTCTCTCTCTCTCTCTCTCTCTCTCTCTCTCTCTCTCTCTCTCTATATATATATATATATATATATATATATATATATATATATATATATATATATATATATATATATATATATATATATATATATATTAATAATCTGTCTATCTATCTATGTATCTATCTTACTATCTATCAAAATTATTCTTATAATGGGGAGGAAAAAGAAACTTATTTCTCCAAAATTTTTAGTGAAGTTCATTATTGGAAAGTTCGACTACTACTTCCTGGAAGCTCAGCTAAGAAACCCTAAATCTTCAGTACACAAGTAATAGAGGAGGAACTAGTTCATTATCATAATTCGGAGGTATCAGTAGCCTTCCTTATCGTTGACAACAGATCACCCTATAATTTGACCATACCTGTTCCTCCTACAGCTACGTGGAGAGGAACCTGATGGTGTCCCTGGAACGGGATTTGTTCATTGAGACGCCTCAACTGCAGTTCCTCTATTTGGGCACCAACCACATCAAGACGGTGGCTCCTGGAACCTTCACTACCCTACCCTCACTCCACCTATTGTTAGTATGGGTATATAAAGTCAGTACACTTACGGACAATACTGCCGTTGTACTTACGTTGAGTTGTGTCAAAAACATAATAAATACACACTTATACATCATGGATTAAACAATTGGAGACTCATTCCATTGGTTTAAAATTCCTGTAGTGGAAAGTGAATATTGTCAGCAACTCTTCGCACTTGGCCATTGTTTTATGAAAATTTAATCATTTGCTGAGCCGACAGCTTAATAGCGATATACTCTTGATAGTCAAAGTTAATATTTGTTACTTATAAAAATATAATACTTATGCGGTGAAATAAATAGTACGTACATAATTATACTCTGCTTAATTGGGTAAATCTCTTTCTTGCATCCACATATATATTTTTCAACGTAGCAAAATTTTCAACCTCTTTCATACAGATCTCTGGAGAGGAACTTTCTGACCAGTCTACAGAACGGGACCTTTGAAGGATTGGCACTACTGAGAACCCTGTGAGTATATATTGGCTATGGGTAGTATTAAGGGGGTCATCAGAGTATTTTGGCTTAAGGGGATAGTATACATTCGGTACAGTACATTGGAGAGCCTTGATTCCACCAAAGTATGTCAGGAAGTAGGAAGAGATTAACAAAAATAATGGTGTTCTGTTGCTTGGAATTGTTTGGAGGAATCATTTGCTTCAGTTTTACCAACACTCGGCTACCCCCATAATTATCTACTGAGTAATGAGGTCGACTTTTGAATATGATGATAAATTGCACTGAGGTACTTTTTCTCTTCGCTCTCTCTTTCTCTAACTTTATCTATATCTTAATCTATCTATATGTTTATCTATTTATATATCTGTCTATGTATTATATTAATATATATCCATTTCTCAATAATACTAAATAATTACTTTTCCATCCACCAATCTCTCAATCTATTTACCTATTAATTAATTTATTTATTAATTACTTTTTCTCTCCTCCCATTTGATGTATGTCTGTCTGTCTGTCTGTCTGTCTGTCTCTTTCTCTCTCCTGGTATCAACACACATAGAAAAGTGTCAATCACATAAATCCTCTACGCAGAACCAATCATAGTTATCGTCCCACCCACCTTTCCACGAGTGATGAAAGGCAGCCTGGAAAGTCAGTTACCTGGAAACCTGACGTGACAACAGCAGCTGCAAAGAGTACGAGTAAACAAACATTCCGCTTTATATATACAATACGGCTCGACGCATGAAGTATCTGAAGACTGATCAGGTATAAAGGTTAATGTACGATGCATCATTTTTCTCCGCAACCATCAAACTCCATAGTGGCACAGTAGACTTATAAATTTCACCGTAGCCTTTGGTTGTGCAGCTCAAATGGACTCTGTATCCCATACTTCGTTTCAGATGCAAGGTACAGAGTTATGGTTCATAATTGGGTGAACACGATTGTAAGACATCATTCTATAAAATATGAGCAGAAGTTTGTTTGCGTGTCTGGAAATAACGTTGCCACTTCTCTACAAATCTTCACCAAATTTACAGGGAGGTTGAGATGCATCCTAAAATAATGCACCATAGAATAGAGACTTGATACGTGCTTCCTCAGGGGTAATATCTATTGTCAATTAGCCACAAGAAGCTGGATGGTCAGATGTTACCACTCTATTGTCTATTTCCTAAAACCTTTACAAACTGAAGAACGTTTCTTGATTGTCCTTACTGTAAAGAAGCTATTGAAAGTGTAATATTATTATTGAAATTTGTAAAGAATCTCAAGTATTTCTTTAGATTTGAATTTTAATCTCAGAAATTGATAACATCTTAATGACCACGAGTGTTCGGTCCGGGTTCAGTTATTTTACACACATACAGTGCAGATGTGTGTCAAAAAAAAAAAAAAAAAATTCCGGTAGTTGTTTTCATGTACTCCTATGATGTTCTTGCTTTGATAAGTAAATAATTGCTTGTGACTCATTAGAAGCTGTTACATACTCTTCTTTAGATATCCTTGTAGCTTAAGAGGGAAATTTTGTGTTGGTAAATCTGGAGCAACTGAATCCTCCAAAATATTCCAAGCAACAGAACACCATTATTTTTGTTCATCTGGTCCTGTTTCCTGGCATACTTTGGAGGAATCAAGGCACCCCAATGTAACAAAAAGGAATTACCCCCTTAATGGTATAAAAGAGAGAAGTTGTCAAAAGGTTATTTCTAAATGTCAAGTTTTTGTTCGCCAATGTGTATACATGAATGATTGCAATGAAAGTCTATACAGTATTCTGACAAATAATATCGGAAGGGTAGTTCTCTGGTAACTAGGCAAACCTGTTTCATTTATATATATTTTTTCTTCTTGTGAGTGTGTGAGAAAAAAAAAAGAAGAGAAAAAAAAAGAAAAGAAAAAAAAAGCTAACTTCTGCTACGTGTGGAAAAGTCTGACCCCAACTCTGTATCTCGCTGTGTTCATTCAGCCGGTCGTCCATCTATCCCTTCCTATCTTCTCATCTATTCATATATTTCTCTATCTAACCAATTATTTATCTAGCTGTCTATCTAAATAAACAGCAATCTAGTATTATCAATATCTGGCCTTGTAGTTAGTGTGACCTATTACTCGCAGGCAAAGAAATTGACAGGTAATATTTTTGTCCAATCAATGGTAGGCGATTTTTGATGGGGAGTGACAGAGATTGAAATGATTAACGAGAGAGAGAGAGAGAGAGAGAGAGAGAGAGAGAGAGAGAGAGAGAGAGAGAGAGAGAGAGAGAGAGAGAGAGAGAGAGAGTGGGGAAATAAGGTAAGAATAAAAATACAGTACAACACAATACAACTATACAATTAACAAACCAAGTCATTTGACATTTGGAATTGTGAAACTACAAACAAAATAGATAAAAAAAATTAAAAATGGACAAATATAGAATGAAACTAAAGTATATCAAAGTATATGGTTCATCCGGCAAAGACACTCATAAATAATTTTTTGCTTGATCACAGTCAAACTAGCGTAGCCAAAACTGTATTGTAGGTGAGAAAACAGTAAACAACACTTAGCAACACAATCTACCATTAAGGGGGAAGTTTTGTGTTGGTAAATCTGGAGCAACTGAATCCTCCAAACTATTCCAAGCAACAGAACACTATGATTTTTAATCTTCTGGTCCTGTTTCCTAGCATACTTTGAAGGAATCAAGGCACTCCAATGTACCAAAAAAGAATTACCACCTTAAGGGTCCCTGGAGGTAAATGAGTCCTTCAATTACTGCCTCGAAACACCACCTCTATGGAAGGAGTTTGTTTCGTGGCATAATCAGGAGGAGACAAAAGCCACCACGTCTCATACACGATCACAGGGTCCTTATAGGTTAGCCTGAGGACTGCTGTGCCTGGGGGCGATAGGTAACAATGCCTTCACCCAGTTCGCGTCCCTTGTAAATCGTGTTGCGAGCCTCGTACGTCACAACACGATCACTAGGTGGCGCTGATTGAGATGGCTGGCTGAGGCTCTGGACTGGTAGGCTATACTTCCCGTTGCTCTCTCCAGACAGGTATTGTGTTAGCTAGCCCAGATAAAGTCAACACGCAATCTTATGAAACTGGATATATTCGCCTGAGACTACGTTTTTTTTTTGTGAGTGTGTGTGTGTGTGTGTGTGTGTGTGTGTGTCTGTGAGTGTGTGTGTGGGGGTGGGTGTGTCGCTATACCAATCTGCCATGAACGCACACCATTTTTAAATTGCCTTTCATGTTTGCACAACCTAACATTATCTTGAATCCCTAGTGTTACCTTCTGATGTATATAACTGTTTTGATCACACTGCATGTTTGATGAAAAAAAAAAAAAATCAGGGAGAGAAGGACTGATGGGGAGTAACAGCACTTTATAGAGAGAAGGAGAATGTAGGAGAGAAAGAGTACAATGACATTTAAATTCATGTTGAAGGATTGGTTATTTTGTCTATACATGTATCTAAGTGAAATACAGGCCACAACAAAACTTTCGACACTCTTACAACACCATGTATTAGGCCTGAGATAAAAAAAAAAAAAAGTACTGTATTGATGGTACCTGATGACAGCAAGACATTTCGGTGATTGCTAGATTTCAGACTTGTAAAAAGGATGATACTAAAATGAACTAATTATTATAGGTTTGGAGAAAGACCTGTTAAGTAAGATAGAGAGTTGAATGAGGAGAGGTCAGAGTCCTTTGTCTAGCTGCTTGTTTTTACCACCTACACACACAGTTAATCTCAATCACTACCAATAATAGCCTACAAATTCCTACAATATCCTACAAATACCTACAATATCCTACAAATACCTACAATAGCCTACAAATTCCTACAATAACCTACAAATACCTACAATAGCCTACAAATACCTACAATAGCCTACAATAACCTACAATAGCCTACAATATCCTACAATAGCCTACAAATACCTACAATATCCTACAAATACCTACAATAGCCTACAAATTCCTACAATATCCTACAAATACCTACAATATCCTACAATAGCCTACAATAACCTACAAATACCTACAATAGCCTACAATAGCCTACAAATACCTACAAATACCTACAAATACCTACAATAGCCTACAAATACCTACAATAACCTGGTAATATCCTCAATTATGTGTTACGCTTCATTGACTGCACGTTGACTCGTTATGTTATCATTTAAGTTAGAAATAAAAATGTGGGGAACGAAGCAGACTACTGGTGGATTATCGTGTTATTTAAAGGGTTAATAGACTTATGGTATGTTAGAATGCCTTGATTCCTCCAATGTATGCTAGAAAACAGGACCACATTGACGAAAATAGTGGTGTCCTGTTGTTTGGAAGGAATCACATGCTTCAGATGTACCAATTAACACTGTATTCTCCCTAAAATTAACACAATAAAGTCCGATTTATTTTCTAATACATGACACTTCTTTATATTATTATTATTATTATTATTATTATTATTATTAATATTATTATTATTATTATTGTTATTATTATTATTATCATCATTATTATTATTATTATTATTATTATTATTATTAGTATTATTATTGTTGTTATTGTTATTATTATTATTATCATTATTATTATTATTATTATTATTATTATTGTTATTGTTATTACTATTATTATTATTATTATTATTATTATTATTATTATTATCATAGGCAATAGCAGCCAGTATTAACTTTCTGCTAGCGTCATGTCCCCAAGCAACAACAACTACTTATTTTTTTGCTATTTGAAAGCTTGCAGATATTTCCAGGAATTTACCCTCTCACTTCTGGTATTGAGAATCCAACTGGTTTCCTCTCTATTTTACCCTTCATTTTCCTATCCATGTGCTGCCTTTGATCATATGCCTGGCAACTAAAGTATGGAAAACTGGGGCTTATATTATGATGATTATCTATTTATGCAACAGAAATTCACTGCAATGCGTAGCTCGTGATATTAACTACCTATGTAAGTAAGTATGTAAGTAAGAAAAGTAAGAATATATCTGCCAATTGAGAGTTACTGATTAAAAAAAATATATATACCAGGAAACAATCCACCTCTGCAAAAGTTGAGAATTCTGAGGGCATGAAATGGGGGAATGAATTCGAGTGTAGACCACTACACAGGTATTCTGTCCCTTCTATGTTATATCTCATTTATTTTTTCATCCCTGAGTGTGTAGCCCACCTCCACCCCTTAATGAAATAAAGAGAACTGGGGTCTTGATGATGATGATGATGATGATGATGATGAAGATGATGATAATAATGTTATTTTACGTATCCAGTATCACTCTTCCACTCCTCCATAGGTAACCGTACTTTGTCTCTTTTCTACAGGACGCTACAATATAATGGACTGAGGGATATCGAAATGGGAACTTTCAGCGAACTTGTGTCTGTGGAGTCCATGTAAGTATTTGTTTTTATTCAGTCATTTTCTAAAACAAATAATAAGTGATACTATGATACAGCACATTCATAATACTTCACGTTTCTGGTATGGCAGCCAAGTGACAAGACTAACCTCTAGTCTATACAGTGTGGCTACATCGGCAAGAAGACATGGGGAGATATGAAATGATTCAATTTGAAAGTTTGGTTTACATCCTGACATTATTTCCATTGACCATCGAAGATTACGTGGTCGATGAAAGATCTGTCTAGTCAAAGTTTGGGAACATTTATGTCATTCCATTAGTAATTTTGTGATACAGTAATGGAAATTATTAATTCATATTAGTGTAAAAGTATTTATTTTCTTCCCTGTTCTTGCTATGCTTATTAAGGTCATATGTAAGAAAAGTTATGGGCTCAGCGATGACGATGACTGGAATGGTGGTTCTGTTGACAACACATGGAGCCATCGCAACATTCATCGTCAACACCTAGACTATGACTTTTCATAAAGACACGTTACAACCATTCACTTTACCTTCTATACATACATATTGGTGCTCTTGTTGTGTCACGTACAGGAACCTGGAGGGGAACCGACTACAGGACATGCCACAGACTGAAGTGTTCGAGGACATGATCAGCTTGGAGTACATGTGAGTTAGTCAGAGTAGTTGCAGAGGTGCCATGTGTAAATACGATCGAACAATAATCGGTGCAGTTCTCGTGTGCAACATTTTGACACCTCAGACGATGCATGCTGAAAAACAATTTGTTGATTCCTCGCGGCATCATGAGCTGTGCCGATCATTTACAGAACCATCACACCCCTCTTGCTCGATAGTGTTCATATTTTTTATCATGTGTATACTGTCTCCAAACACGTTCATCCTGTAATGAAGATATACCTTACGTTGTCGTCATTTATCTCACTACCCTCACTTATCACTTAATACTTGGTCGCTTCTCCTGTCAAATTGAGCCCTCAGTGATTCAGTTTCAGATATAAAGAAAGAACCTCAAAGTTCCCGAAATTTTTTGGTTCAAAGTCAAGCAGAAAAGGTGTTTACATTCATTTAGGGCGACCTTTGCTTCAGTGCTCACCATCGATCATGAGAGGCGACAAAAGTTTTGATGCTGTGTATGCAGATCAGATAGCCAAGAAAATCATGAGAAGACTGTAAGATTCCCAAGAGATGCACTATCATGTCTCAAATTGCCTCTAACATTTACACATTGTACACAATTATGAATTAGAGTTGGTCGGTAGATGGAGTATGGATAATTCAGAACTGTGTAAGACCACCTGAGAAAAAAAACAAAAAAACTAATGTATTGTAGCCTGCACGAGACGCCTGTGGGAGCAAGGAACATTACCTCTCTCCTTCTTGAAAAAAATATAAAAAGTGTGTTATGTTAATATGTACAGCATGTTGTACTGTATTGTTTCCCATCTTTCCTACACCATGCAGTTACTTCGACGAGTTCCAGCTTTGTTCCTTAGCGCTGCACGTCAGGGTGTGTGAGCCTAAGGGGGACGGGATATCTTCAGTCGAGCATCTCCTGGACAGCCTGGTGCTTCGGATCAGGTCAGTAGGGGGTGGGTGGGTGGGTGACTGGTTGGTTAGTTGGTTGGTTGGTTGGAACTTGGTTGACTACTTGGTTGATTGGTTGGATGGTTGGTTAATTGGTTGGTTGGAACTTGGTTGACTGCTTGGTTGATCGGTTGGTTGGTTGGTTAGTTGGTTGGTTGGTTTTATTGATTGCTTGATTGATTGGTTGGTTGGTTAGTTTGAACTTTGTTGATTGGTTGGTTGGGTTGATTGGTTGCTTGGTTGGTTGACTACTTGCTTGACTGATTAGCTGATTGAAATGCTGGTTGCTGGTTTGATTGAATGACTGATTGAAATGGTAATACAGAGTCGAGAATCACATGTCAAGGGAAAAAAAAGAGGAGGAGGGGGAGCGAACTTAATTATAAGGAAAAAAAAGGTGATGATATATTGTGTGCTCTCTGATGCTGACATTTCAAAGACCTTTCAAATTTATTACCAGTTGTACATCTATGTTGGCAATACTCCCATCGCCCCATAAAAAGTGAGAGGGAAGAAGGGAGGAGAGGAGACGAGAGCGTGAGAAATATTTTGATTATGGAAGGGAGGAGGAAAAGGGAGGGACTGGGAAGGGTAGAAGGGAGTTAGTTGGATGGGAGGTGAAGAGATAAAACATAGAAAAAAAAATATTAGGAGGAGATTGAGAAGCTTGAAAAGGTTAATTGAGTGGATATATAGATGAGGGAATGAGTGACAAGACGTAACGTGATGAGTCGAGAGGATAGAACTTTGTCATTTAAACCAAAGGACCTTCAAACAACAACAACAACAACAAAAACAACAACAACATACCTAGTGGTCCCTGCAGGGCTCTTTGTTTTCCTAAGCAATTCTAGTACACCTAATTCAATAGAGTGTGGGAAAGTATAGTAAAAAAGAAGACGAGAAAGAGGAAGAAGAGGATTAGGAAGAGGAAAAGGAGGACAACCATGAATATAAAGATGAAGAAAAGGAGGAGGAGAAGGAGAAGGATATGATAGAGGAATGAGTGGAGGAGTGTCATTACCGAACCAAAATAACACACATTATTATAATTTGGGTATACCGAAACAGTATTTATTACCTCCCCTAAGGAGGTTAGGTTTCTAGGTCAGTTTGTTGTCTATTTATTTGTATGTAAGAAGCAAGAAATTATGTCTGAAATTTTACGAAATATTACTAATGGATGATTTTACATCATCCATGAGAGAGGTAACGAGTGTGTAATTGAATGCCTTTCCTTGTAAACTTTCACAACTTGGCTGAGGTATACCTTGCGGCCTCTGAACGCTGTACTTGTTGCCATATGACCTTTCTTAAGCAACTTTTACTACTACTACTTCTCGTCATACCACTACATAGACCTCTATACTTTCATTGTGGTCTTACCCCTTCCATCTCTGCCCCTCCCTTACACGTCCATCACTGTCATAACTTGCTGTTATCTATATCCCCCTCTCTACCTCTACCTGCACCAACCACCCCCTCCATTCCTTCTGCAGCGTGTGGGTGATGGGCGTGTTGGCGTGTGTGGGTAACCTACTGGTGTTGGTGGGACGCCTCGTGGTGAAGGAACCAAACCGTGTCCATTCCTTCTACATCAAGAACCTCTCCCTGTCAGACTTCCTCATGGGGGTCTATCTCTTCGTCATCGCCTCCCACGACGCCTACTTCAGGGGCGCCTACATCAGACACGAGTACACCTGGCGACGCTCCTGGCAGTGTAATCTATGTGGTAGGTATGCACGTAGATACAGCATTGCAATAAGGGGAGAAAGTAAAGTAACTACAAATCCTGGGTATTCGTTGGTATTCCGCAATTTCTAGCCAAGATGTTTTGACTATTAATGAGTATTCTTGGCATCATCAAGTAGGAGTACAGGTTCACCGATAAAATCTCTGACAATATGATTACGTGTTTACATTATGTAGCAAGGCTGTATTGAAGGATAAGTAGCGTTATAATTGAAGTGAAAAAATTACTCGAATTCGTTGGGGACAAGATCAGAAACTTAATATTAATAATATACTTCTACATAGAATTTTAGCCTCTGATCATGAAGGCAATCTATGTCCTAAGGCATCCTCACTAATACAATTACAATTACAATTTTCGCGTTGTAATTCATGTTGTAATTCATCTTCCCTTCAATACAACTGGATGTCAGTTTGAAAGTCGTGAGTTGTGTGTAAATTTGGCAATGATAAAGGTTTGATATGGACTTGAATGTCTCTTTGAAGAACGGAAATTAAAACAGAAACGAATTTTCAGAGACGCGTGGGGTGTCCAGTCAAATACACCTCTAGCTGTACTGTCCTGCCTCTCCCATTCATTGCTATATATATACTGCACATACAGGTATTCACTGATCAACTCTATCCTCTCACTCCCTTTTCATTTTAGGGTTCCTTAGCACGCTCAGCTCAGAGGCCTCGGTACTCACACTGACCACCATCACACTAGACCGCTACTTTTCCATCGTGCATCCCCTCACACTGAAGGAGAGAACCCTGAGGATAGCCATAGTGGTGATGAGTATGACTTGGACCCTAGCAGCCACCCTGGCCTTCCTCCCACTCACTGGCATCAATTACTACGGCGACAATTTCTACGGCAGCAATGGAATGTGTCTGCCACTCCACATACACGATCCTTATGCTAAGGTGAAAAGACATACCTTTCTTCCTATACCTGTTCTGTGACATAGCAGGAGATGGCAGGCTTAGGGTAGAGTTTTATTCCTGTGTAGGTCTGGGAATATTTGGCGAACTCCTCTTTCTTCTCGGTTTAATTAAGACACATCCTTCTTCAGGCTTGGGAACATTCGGCACTCATCTTTCTGGGCCTCAACCTGATTGCCTTTGTGTTCATCGCCTACGCCTACTGTCGGATGATCGTGGCCATCCGTGAGTCGCAGATGTCCCTGAGGTCGACCCAGGAGAAGCAAGACCGCATCCTGGTCAAGAGATTCGCCTTCATCGTGGGCACTGACTTCCTCTGTTGGATGCCTGTTATCATCATCAAGGTGGTGGCCCTGGGAGGTAAGTCTGATATTTTTACTAACTGTTAGAAATGGATTGCTTATCGTGTGACATAATTCCCACATGACGAGGAAATGGCTTAGGTGTCTTAATGTAACTATATATAGCACAGTTTTCGTGTTCCTACGTACAGTACAACAATGTGTATAGGCATTAAACACGTGTTGATAGTACTCTTAATTGGAAAACAGTAACCTAGCACTAGTCTTTGTCAGAAGCGTCTTCCCTCTCGTCTACATCAAATCTGGAAAATATCATCCTCCCAGTTTTTTATGTGCTGAATTAATAGCGTTTTTTTTTTCTCGTTCGAAAGTGAGCACGTTTATGGCCCATTGTGTACATGTATCTTACAGTACGGTCTTGTTTACACTTTTTGTGCTGAAGGATATGGTATGTCTATGAGCGTCGTGATTTTTGTCGGTCTTTTTGTATAGTATCAATAATTCAGGTTATGAATACTTTTATTTCTTATTAACTCGCGTAACAGATCACGTTGGGTAACAATCGGTCTGTCCAAGTTGGCTGATCTAAACAAAACAAAACAAACAAAACAAAACGTCAAATTCACCTCCTCAGCTTCTTCTGTGGTCACTTGAATCGTTTTTCCAATGTTTGTGAAATATGTAATTGTCTGGCATTAATCCGAACACATTGCCTAAAACCTACGATACATATTTCTATTAAAGAGGAGCCTTAACTGACGACATTTCTTTTTAGCTGCAGGCAGGACTTTAGCTTATAGTTATGTAGCAATTGTTCCCCTCACACATAATACCATAAATTTTGCTTACCGTCACAGTCTCTCATAAAACTTTCATGGAGTCTCAAGTACTGCCTGTTGTGCTAATACCTTTCCCTTCTCCATTCTGTGTCCCATAAAATATTCACTCCCTGTTGCTTCCAAATACTATAGCAACATGCGAGACTTCTATGTTGTTGGCTATCATAGTTGTCGGGTTTGCAATGGTCTCTCTCGCTCGCTTGTATCAGGTGAAAACATAAAATCCATGAATGTATGACTGGCAAAAGATTAATTAATGAGGTTTAGGTAGCATCATCCTAACATTTGAAGAAAACTGTGCAAACGGTTGATTATTTTAAGGCCCTAGTGATCGTGTATGAAAATTGGAGGCTTCTGATTCCTTCTGACTATGCCACGAAACAAACTCCTTTAATGTAGGTGGTGTTTCATGGCAATGTTTGAAGGACTCTCTAACCTCCAATTTTCTGACTACAACACAGAGTCCCTTAACCACTTCAGCTGTGTTTGTTTCCCAGGAGTGGTGATAGACAGGACTCTGTACGCCTGGCTGGCTGTGTTTGTTTTACCTGTCAATTCTGCCCTCAACCCCATCCTCTATACCCTGGCCACCAAGATCTTCAAGCAGCAGGTGAGTGATGCATTTATTAGTTAGTGCATGTGTATTCGTATATTATCAAAATACCTCGGGAACAAGTCAACAAGTAATTCATCTTCTTGGAATACACTTTAGTGATGTTCCGTTGATGCAGCAATTAAGAGCATTATACACAGGGATATCTAGCTCGAAAAATTTGTAAAAATTTCCTAACATATATGAGGACCTTTTAGAACCCTTAACGTGGATGAGAGGCTCTTTAATATATGATGGTCACGTTAAGGCATCAGATACATATAACAGTCGCTAACACGGATGGAAGTTCCCAACACTTACCATTTGAGGTTCCTTAATGACACCGAGTAAGGATGAGGGACATAAGTACATAAGAAAACCCCTTCACTCATCACTGACTGTGGCCTTATAGATATATGATGACCAACAATATTAATATATAAGTGTTCATGCTGGGGAAATTATTGTGAGCATCAAGATTTAACGTGGCTGCAATGATATTCTTCTAAGTAATCATTCTTCTCAAGTAAGATCCTGGGTTATACGAAGGTTATTAATCTTACACCTACTTGTATTATCCACTCAGGTGTGCTCACTCGTAAACAACCACACACAAGCACATGCATTCACACAGACCCATAATTTTCTCTCGTATCGAATACTTTACATATGTAGATTACCGGTATTTATTAATGAGACAGTAAGAGCTGCAAAAAGTATTCAAGCTGCGAGAAAGCTCTTGAGAGGATGTTGTTGTGGCCTGTTAGAAAGTCAGAAGACACCCAACAGGACCAGTAAGTGATTCCTGGAACTGTCACTTGAGCAAACACTACAGAACATTGATCTTTCAGAATTATTTATTGGACTGTGATAGTTTCCCCATCTTATCATTATATTCCCTTACATATATGGACTCGAGAAGAAAAATAAAATCCATTAAGATGCGATAAGACACCATATTCAAGTGCCTGTTATTAGTTAAGAAAAATCTGAAGTCAACCTCTCGTTTAATGGGATGTAATAGTGTTGGCAAATCTGGAGCAACTGTTTCCCTCAAACTATTCTTTGCATCAGGCCACCATTAATGAGCTGTTGTAGTTTGTTTCTTCGCATAGTTTGGAGGAATTGGTAGCCCTCCAGGGAACCAAAAGTATATGACACCTTTAATTAATATATTTGCATTTCTATAAGTTAATCGCGCTAAAAGATTGCTGCACTACGGTCATGAAAACTACATCATTATCAAAGAAGCAGATGCAAAGTGAGTAAGTAACCTTTAAGAGTGTCGACACCGAAGGCCATTGACCCAGGGATGTTGGGGATCGATCCTATAGGCACATATGACTGGGGATCATGTGGTACAGTTGGTGGTCGTTGAGGTTTAATACTGTAGAAAATTATTGATTGGAGGGAAGCTTATAGAAAGGGAGATTCTCTTTTTGATGAATCGAAGGGCTATTGATTTTTTTAATGCTTGTGGATTACATTGAAACATAGAATTACATAAACTTATTTATACACACATATGCATGTGCACATATGCACTCGTATACACATAATCTCTCTCTCTCTCTCTCTCTCTCTCTCTCTCTCTCTCTCTCTCTCTCTCTCTCTCTCTCTCTCTCTCTCTCTCTCTCTCTCTCTCTCTCTCACACACACACACACATGCACACTCATTCTACGGTAAAGACCACTGATGATCTGAAAATTCCTCCTTACCACACCGTTATAATTCCAAGTAACTAACTTTTACTTTCTGGTAAAGTGGGAGCCGTTCTGAGGAGGCTTTAGGTCAACGCCCTTTAATTTCTGAGAAGCAGTTTCACATCTTACCAACACAGAGGCGCCAACACTTCCTGGTAACCAGCTCATACGAGTCTATGTACACCTTGATAAGTATTTTTTTTACCGAAATAATAATAATTTATTGTGTCTGATATGACTGAAATTTTACAGTTGATAATTATAATGGTGATATAATTGAACTATTGATATATGTGGCTGCTGTAATAAATTAAAAGGGCGATACCATCCAACATGTTATTAAGGCAGACAGCAGACAGGGGCAGGAAGAGTCATTTGCTGTTGGATTTGTTTCATGTTATATACACTATATAATTATGTTGTATACACTAAGAGGAACTCTGAATATTTTCTAACATTATTTCTTTACACGAGCATCAGAGTTTTGTGTGGAGAGCATCACATAATTATGGCAACTGGTAACCCATCATGATAAATATTTGGAGTAACAAGGATTCATGCAGAAGCTAACAGTATCCAAGTGGTTTACCAGACATCAGCTTACAAAAAGTCAGCGATATTTGTGTACATTTTATTTAACCTATTCTTTCTATAAAACTACAGCTTTACCTATATGTATATAAATTCGTCGATGTTCAGATGGTTGAGATAAGGGATAACATTCCTTTGTGTTTCTTCTCTTTTTTTCAAACTTGGAATAGATATTTCTACTTCCTGGCTCTCGCTTACCAGTGACGAATAGAATTTACTCATCTGACCTGTAGTTCTATTTAATAACAATATCTGTATTATACGATATGCATCAATTGTCACTTTCAGCCTATACTCATTTGTGCTTTATATATCTTTACTGATTGTATCGTTATCCAAAGGTAAGTATATATTTCATTTCAAATATATTATGAAACATTGCTTATTATTGAAAGAACTATAGTGATCCTTCCCAGGCTTGCAATCCTTATTGCATTCCTTATTGGCTTCATGATGTAGTACCGTAGCTTCTTATTTTATTATACTTATTCATATTGGTTAAATTCACCATTTGAGTTGATAAATTTCTGAGTGCTGTTACGATGACAACCTAACTGCATCCATGAGTAACAAGAGGCGCCTCGGTAGCTTGGTAACATGAACTTGTACACACTCACTCACTACTAAAGCAACAACACACGAGGCAGCCAATAGTTGCATAGTATTCCATAGTATTACATTGAAGGCACTGTAATATAAACAACACACACACACTAACTTGAAACTAGTGGAAACATAATGATGTGACAACGTTTACTTAGCCGAGACCAAAATGTCAACATTAGAGTTAGTAAAGGTATTTATGCTAATATAATACTACATTAATAGGTGTTTAACAGGGATATACTTCAGAGTAAACGTTTATTTCCTAAAAGATGCTCAGTGTTGTCACACAACCTTTACTTCACTCTTCCTCTGCCTCGTCTGCGGCCTGCCTCCTACCTCCTCCTCCTCCTCCTCCTCCTCCTCCCATCTCTAGCGCATGCGCACCCAGCCCTGTGAGGGCAAGGTCAACACTATGGTCTGCCAGCACTTCTCAGAAACAAACTTTCTCTACTTCTTACTCGAGTAATTCTGGGAACTGCCTCTTCCAGGAACTGTGTTAAGGCAGCTTATATAAATGGGAGAGTGTGACCTTTTACTGTTGCTCCTGACTTTATCGTATGAGAACAATTGTATAAATTATTGTTTTAATTGATGCTCTCCGAGAATACATACTAAATTATCACCTTATTGTTTTTCAAAAGAAGTTACATCACTATGATGGATTTAAGTTAGATCCTCTTGTTGATAAATTTGATGGCTACTGAGTCCTCCTAACAATGGCCGAGAACGGACTTCCTTAATGGTACTAATAGGGGATCTGTTTCTTGGCATAGTTTGGAGGAAGCAAAGACGTGTTAATAACCTAACAAGCATGGCACGGTTGGCACCCTGGAGTTATTATTATAATAATAATAATAATAATAATAATAATTATTATTATTATTATTATTATTATTATTATTATTATTAAAAAACACCAGAGACACATAGCTGGGAGAGAATGCAAGCATTTTATCATTCCGAGGACCCCAGCCCCATGAATCCAACCTCAAGAAAAGAAGATAGCGTAGAGAAAGAAAGATGAGCAGTTACCTCTATAAAAACATATTAGACCTACTCTTGAAACCAGCCAGTCCCACACCATGAAAGACAGATTTACCAAGGCCATTCCACAATGACACAGACCATGGGACAAACGATCGACTGTACTGACAATTCCTACAGCGCGGCAGTACGTAAGCAAACCTATGGTAGGCTAAAGCACCAAGAGTGACAGGAGCTGGGACATACAGTGGTGGCAGAAACGAGTTAAGAGGATGCAGCTTTTGTGAGACAACCTCAAACGTCAACTTAGCATCAAATTTAACTCCCAGAATAACCAAATTCTCAGACCCCCCCCAATACAGTCCCATCAAGAATCAAGGGTGACGATATAGGGTACACCGTATGAGACCTAGAGACGACCTTTGCCCTATATAATAGTGCCCACATTCAACCTCATACCCCACGACCTGCACCAATCACTAATCTTAACCAGGTCACGATCAAGTGACTGAGGTGTGTGTTGATATGGCCGTGTAAACGAGTTCCATGATCAACAGTTATGGACAAATAAACAAGCGAGAATCAGTATGAAATTATTGCTGAGTCGATAAAGGGGTAAATACACATTTGGTACATTAGAGAGCCTTGCCTCCCCTAAAGTATACCAGGGAACGGGACCGGATGAACAAAAATAATGGTAACCTGACATTTAGACGAGTTTGGAGAAATTATTTCATCATATGAAGGAACAACCTCAAGGCTCTAACTTGGTAAGTGTGGGATAATATTACCATCATGGCCATCCACACCAGATTTGGACATTTTTTATTTTTCTTGTCTGCTATTTCATTGTGTCTTGTAAATGGAGACAACTTAATCAATTTGTGAGTTGAATTTTTACCTCTTTGTACGATTAACCTCGAGGTGTTTTTACGATTATACTACGAATATAAAGTGATCATTTTTTTTTTCATGATTTCCTCTGTGTACAGAAAAATTCAAAGATTTAGCACTTGCAACATAGATACCTCATTGCACAGTATTTTGATTATCATACCTTTATGATACTCGTAAAATTGTCAATAAAACATAACAAGTTCTTTCATTCAGGCAAAATTCTATTCATTCATACGTGATGAGAAACTTAGGTACTACAGTATCTATTTTTCACAGATGATTCAGAAAACAATGCACATTTGTGTCTCGAAACAATCTAACGCCATTGACAGTGGATGTTAGTTGTGGTCATAGTATTATCCCCCATCATACTCTATCCCACGTCCCTGGTTGACTATATAATGTGCAACGACTCACAATAAATGTCAAGATCTCGGTAACACTGAACCACAAAAGTCTGAAGTCACGGAGGCGTTTTTATCTCTTCCCTGCCCACGATACCCACAATTAAAAAAAGAGCACCGTCAGCCAAGAGATACAAATGGACGTGTGAGGGTTATAGATTGATTAGAGAAAAAAAGAAGACTGCCCTAGGCCTGGGAGACCCTGTAGGACGAGGGAAAATGTGATAAAGAGGTGGGATGACAAGCACGTATAGGATAAGGCGGCTGAACAAATTATTACATGAGTAAGGAACATTCTAATTGACTTTAATTTTACCTCTATCAAATTTAACCACCTGAATAATAATAACTAGCAAGTAATATACATCCACAATGACTGCAATAAACCACAACGAAAAGGAAATACAAAAATCAAAAGCATGATATTGGAGGTCTGTGATAACCACAACTATTGATACCCTCACAAAATCAGAGCAAATCCCAAACAAGTGTGCATCGACTGATACTGAATCTTCCCCTTGGAGTTGAAACCTAACTATACAAATTCCCTTCAGTTCCAAGAAGTGACTATTTCGAAAATTATTTAACCATTACCATTTCTAGTAAAAAACGAGGCCCGTGGTAAGTGCTGAAGGAAGGTTATACACTGTCCTTGTAAAGTCATTGTATGCCATTGTATAGTCAGTCAGTAATTGGTGCTGGAAAAAGCTCAGTGTTATGTTAAAAAAAAAAAAAAAAAACTTACACAACTGTCCTATTATTCCCAAACCACGGTTGTTGCAAATCACGAGCCTTTGTTACACTGACCTTTAACCGATGAATCCCAAACTGAAATAGACACTCTGTATATAGAATGTAAGTTGTTTCTTAGCTACATTAGTGCTACTGGGGATCGAGGAGGTTCTCTTGGTGGTGAATTGGAAGGTCACTAGTGATTCCTCCAGACTATGCCACGAAACAACAGATCCCCTGTTAGTACCACTGAAGTCATCTGTTTTCTGGTATAGTTAGGAGGAAAATGTAGCCTTCCAATTCACCAGCAAGAGAATCTCCCCTTAATTACATGAGCCAGACTATTGGAAATGAGAATACAGTTAGTTACCTTTATTCCCACGATGCCCCTTTAGTGTTACCAATCTTTCTTTGCCATATTTATAAAGTTAAAGTCCAGAGAGAAAATTACAAACGATGCTCCACCATTACACGCCTCAAATCACATACTTTTACCCTCATTAGGCACCTCAGTAACATGAAATAGGTAGTACAGTGTTGGTAAATCTGAAGCAACTGATATCCTCCAAACCATTCCAAGCAACAGGACACCATTATTATTATTATTATTCCCTTGCATATTTTGGAGGAATCAAGGAGTTCCAGTGTAGAAAAAGTACAGTAGGCCTACCGTATCTTTTTAATCATTACTCCACCAGCATTTCTTGCCACCACGAACTATAGATAACCCATTTTGCCTCCCTCACTTTCCATTTAGGTAGTGAAGATGGTGATTAATATGAGCAGGTGGCCGACCATGCCTACTCGACCCACAGCTACTGACTCCAACCCCTCCAATTCGTACGTCATGCTCTATCGTGGACGCTTTCACTCGGGCCAGGTCAGTCAGTCAGTCAGTCAGTCAGTTAGTTAGTTATTTTGTCAGTCAATCAGCTAGTTAGTTAGTTATTCAGTTAGTTGGTTAGTTAGTCAGTTAGTTGGTTAGTTAGTCAGTCAGTCAGTCATTCAGTTACTTATTTAGTCAATCAATCAGCTAGTTAGTTAGTTAGTTATTCAGTCAGTCAATCCGTAAATTAGTTAGTCAGTTAGTCAGACGTGTTTATGTTGGTTGGCGAATAACATTTTATTTGATAATTATAGTTATCAACGATACTTGTGATTATTTACCACCAAGTAGGGAAAGAATAATTAACTTCAGTGTGTTCGAAAAGCTATACTGACTCGAACCCTCAATAGTTAGTTATTAGGTTTGAGGGACACGTTGTTATAAGGTAAGTCATAATTTCATTGTCTACTTATGATTTATTTATTTTTTTGTATAATTAGCTTTCACTCTCTTTATATTTTTTGCTTTTTTATATCAACTTGTATAAAGATCAAATAAAAAGGAGTGGAGAAAGTGAGCAGGAGGCTTTTTATCTGTAGTGAATAATATATATAATATATAGTAGTGAATAATATATATATATATATATATATATATATATATATATATATATATATATATATATATATATATATATATATATATATATATATATATATATATATATATATATATATATATATATATATATATATATATATATATATATATATATATATATAATATGTCTATCATGTTAGTCAGGTATAATATAAAGGCATTATTCCTTGCATAACATCGCCAGGGTAGACCTTCACAAAATGGTTAGGCTTACATGCTTATCTCTATCACGTATCCAACAGTACAACGTATAGCACTATATACATCCATATTGGTAATGGATAGTCCTCCGTGGTAACACTCTTATTCTTTTTTGCTTTTGTCATAGTATGCACAATTCTAGGAACTGACACATACCCAGTGGTGGGATAATATTTACCAAGGCTTTTCTCTTCGTCATTATACAACTCTGATGGTTTATACACTTCTAGGAACTGACATATACCCTGGGAAGGATACTATTTACCAAGGCTTTTCCCTTTGTCTTTACACAACACTATTCGCTTCTAGGAACTGACATAGTATACCCTGAGGTGGGATAATATTTACCAAGCCTCTTCGTCACTATATAACACTGATGGTTTATTGTTATTCTTTTGATGCTACTAGATGTCGACACGGACAACCTCCAGCTACTTACAGAAGGGACAACAACTGAGGCACCCCGGATGTGATCACCGGGGGCTCTACCATGCCACGCCCCCGCCCCCGCCTTGCACTTGTCCCCCCTCTTGTGACATCTGAATCCTCCACCTTCATACCAACCACCTGCCTTGCTCATGACTTCCTTATTGTGACCGTGCGCCATATGACCTCGCTGTTGCGGCGCCTAATATCAATAAAACAATCAATCAACTATCTTATGACTTCTGTATCTCTCTGCCCTTGCCATTCTCGTCTTCCTCTCATGAGATACTTACCCTATGCCCAATCATTACCTACATTTTTCAAGCCCTTCTTTTGTGACATCTGAATCTGCTCCTTCCTCAATCTATCACCATCACCTCCCTCCTTGTACATACATACATTCCACTATTATTGTGATATATGGATTCCCTCTATAGGCTCTTACCCTGCCTTGCTCATGACTCCCTCTTATTACCAGTGCAGTATTCTATCCACACTGTCTCTACTGTAACCTGAATCCAGCCCTTCTCCTGTACAAAAGTGTTCCCTTCTTACATCTGAATTAATTGTCAAGCCTCAATCCACAGAATCCATTATACAAACCTGTGATATTCAGAGCCAAGGAAATATATTATTTTTTGAATAGTTTGAAAATTACAGAATCAGCACAAATAGTTTTATGAATTTGTACACCATTCGTCCTCCACTTGACATGTCCCCTCTTCACCACAATGCCAAATATCAGTCAATCAATCTCACCACAAACAAATTTTCTCCTCTCCCCCCCGTGAACCACAACTCCAATAATCCTTCACTTCCAGCCCGAAGATTATATTGTTATCATTGTCAACAACCTATCTTCTTCTTTACGGGTCCTCTCATACTGATGGCTAGTTAATACGGTTCATGATTCACCATAATTAAGGGGAAAGTAAAAATATTGTTGGTAAATCTAGAGAAACGACTTATTCTCCAAACTATGGCTAACAAAAGGCCACCATTAGTTGTGTTCATATTGTCCTGTTTCCTGGCATACTTTGGAGGAATCAAGGCTCTACAATGTACTTAAAGTGTACTATACTCTCCCTTTAACTATACCACTAAACCAGACTCCCTTAATTAAGTTGCTAACACACCTGTGATATTTCTAAGTAACCTTCTTTGTTTTGTGTAGTATATGTAAGTTATTCCGACCTTACAATAATAAATGTACACTATAGATGTGTCTTTTCATCAACCAACAACATCACCGTTCTGTTTTAGGTTATAAATTATATAGTTTGTAATTATGTGCCTTGTGACTGACTGTAGGCCTTCAGAGAGTATAGATATTCAAAAATATTAAGATAACAAAATTATGTTAATGAATCGCAAATCTTTTCTCCCTAACATTCTATATGTAATTCTTAGATAATTCCAATACTGTTCTCAATCATTTGTATGTTTGACCTTTGTGTGTAGCCTATTACTAACGCAATAAGCACAGTCACAGCTTATTATAGAACTCTTGCATCTTTATTGTTACATTTACTTCATTTTGGATTCGCATTATCTTCTAAATATTCCATATCTCTTACATACTTATGTTGGGCTGGCTCCTGCTACCAATATCCTCCATACCTACCACTTGCACTCATCTTCCATTCCTGTATTGAGTGGTTCCCGGTCGTCACTTCTCACTAGTAGGTTGTATATACAGTCTTCAATTATAAAGAGGATGAATAAACACTGTACTAGAAGAAAAGAGGTTATGCCACAACAGGAACGGAGACAGCCTGGGCACTGCTCACTACTTCTTCTACCCTGTATGTCCTCATTCTCTCTTCCACGTTCCACTCGTAATTACAGTGCTTGTATTTGTGTAATCATTATTCCTAGAACTCTGGTAGAAAAACACACTATCATGTCAGGTCAAGACTTCATTCTGGCAGATCTCTAAGGTTAGCATAACAGCAATAGTATGAACGATGTTATTGTTCTTAATACTTTACGAACATGCAACCCGAGGTTTTAACTGCTACACATGACACACAAATTTAGTCTGACCAGTTTGCTACGATGATGGTCTTTAGGTAAACATCTACGGTAAGTTACTGTAATAAATGTTCTTTAATCTTAATAGTCCTCCCCAAAAAGTGATGACAGAAAATAGAACATACAGAAGGTTTATTAACTGTACGACAATGTTTCTAATCCTTCGCTCAGTAATCGATGCTACTGTATATCATAATTTGCCATCAGTACTTGAGGTGTCAGTATATAGAGCAGCAAAAGGCCATTGGTCTCCACTGATGTAATGAAACTTTACACAACAGTCGAACATTATAATTAGCAAAGATAATATAAGTATGGGATGTGAACGTTGTATTTTGTTTTTAACTTACTATACTGGTATAATTATGAGAAAGGGAAATAACTATAATTTTTTCCTTGTTCTTCTGCTTACTAATGTCATCCCTCCTCTTATCCACATTAAGGAAGCCTATGATCTTGATATTATTTTTCTTTTTTGTTAATGACATGAAATGAGACCAATAAAACAAACTTAACACCTGAGTTCGTTCTGGGCTTCATTGCAGGATACTTGACCAGCAATCCACAAGTTTTAATGAGTAACTTTAGTAATTATTTTATCAACTTCTGTTTTATAATTCAAATGTAATAGACAAGCTTAGTATTAATAAAAGACAAAACGCATATAATCTCCAATAGTATTCTAATTTATAAGGGCTATATAAATCATATAATAAAATTTAGAGACTACAACACTTTTCCAAACATAACTATAAGACCGCCGGGGGATCGTGACTCAAGATTAATATCAAACTCCAGTGTGTTCTAAGAGGGTAGTAAGTATACTTTTGGTACATTAGAGTGCCTTGATTCCTCCAAAGTATGCCAGGAAGCAGGACCAGATGAACAAAAATAATGGTGTCTTGTTTCTTGGAATAGTTTGGAGGAATAAGTTGTTCCAGTTTTACCAACACTATACTATCCCCTTAATTAAAGCACAAATACCACTCATGTACTGAAGATAAACGGAATATGAACATAACAGTTCCTTGAGTGTCTGAATGAAAAGGACAAGTGACACCACAACATTCAAACAGGAGAGTTCAGGTTCACACATATATATTTCATCTATACATTATAATCATGCATATATTAGCATAAATTCAGTTCTGTACAGAGGGAGCCTATTAGTAAACCACCAGCGTCTACTAGAGAAGGTGAGGTGCGTTTAGTGGTGAGGTGCGTCAATAGTGTGGTGAGGTGTGCGTCTATAGACTGTTGTGAGGTGTGAGTCTATTGATACGTTTTGAGGAGGAGTAGGAGGAAGGCCAAGACTCTGTAGCCGACCAGAAGTGCACAAAGAGCTCCGATATCCGCCCCGAAGTTACTCTGAAAGAAAGATTACAAAAAGTGGTACAGCAGCCATTACTCTATGAAGTAGTGTTGAATTACGCTGTAGGAAAGAGATTACAAAGAGTAGAAAAGCAGCCATTGCTGTATGAAGTAGTACTAAGTGTAGTTTGAACCAGGCCACCTTTCCTGGCAGGAAAAAATAACTAGCTTAGAAGAATAAGCCACTCATAACAACATGTGAATGAAGCTGTAACTTGTGACATTTAGGTTTTATGATGTGAATGTGCAGGCAGTTTAGGAGCAGGAGGTAAGGGAAAGAAGAAACACAGACTTGGTGATTCAGGTCGAATAGAAAAGCAGGACGAGAAGGGACACAAACATTGTCTTAATGCCAAGCAGCTGAAGCCACATGACACCTAGAAAAACTAGAGGAAAGGTAGCTAAATTTACCACAGATGTATTTTTTAGTAGAGATAAAGGATAAAATAAGGATATACTATCAGATACAAAATTATGAAGATCCAACCTAAGAACTTACCGAAGGAAAATGTAATCTGTCGAGGACGAAATTGCCGAAATCGAATGGGTGAGTGTGGTCTGGGTCAATGGTGGTGTTGTAGACGAGATAATCGTTCCACTGATTGATGCTGGTTGCCTCGAAACCATACTTGAACCAGGACAGGTAACTCATCCAATCCAGGTACACGGGTATGGTGCTGGAGGCAAGAGAGGCAATGAGAGGCAAGTTATGGTGGCTAGGTAACTGAATGAAGGGATCCAAAATTCCAGAGAGAGAGAGAGAGAGAGAGAGAGAGAGAGAGAGAGAGGAGAGAGAGAGAGAGAGAGAGAGAGAGATGAGAGAGAGAGAGAGAGATGATGATGATGTGTGTATGTGTACTGTATATGTGTGTGTGTGTTTGTGAGAGAGAGATAAAGTGTGTAGGTGTATGAGAGAGAGAGAGAGAGAGAGAGAGAGAGAGAGAGAGAGAGAGAGAGAGAGAGAGAGAGAGAGAGAGAGAGAGAGAGAGAGAGAGAGAGAGAGAGAGAGAGAGAGAGAGAGAGAGAGAGAGAGAGAGAGAGAGAGAGAGAGAGAGAGAGAGAGAGAGAGAGAGAGAGGAGAGAGAGGAGAGAGTCAAAGTCAAAGTCAAATTGTTTATTCCATGAATCATGGTTATTCTTTGAGCATACATACATATAATTATAAAATAATACTAAAAGAAGCTAGTTTCTACTAGTGTAAAATCACCTAAAATAAAGTAGAGATAAAATGCCATATGAAGACTTAATTGTTGGTTTTTAACAATATGTTTTTGAGTCTAGCTTTTAACATATTTAGACTTCCAGATGTCCCAATATGATGTGGTAAATCATTAAACAACTTGGGTCCACATACAATAGTGGCCCTGGCACCAGATTCAGTTCTGGTTCTTTGCACATATAACTTATTTCCTTGTCTTGTTGTGCTTCATGTATTTTCATTAACTGTGGAGAACTTTATGTACCACTCCGGGTATTGTCCATTGATCACTTTATAAACGACACTGCATTTTTCAAAAAGGTATTTATCTTTAATAGTAAGCCACTCTAGTTCTTTTAGGAAAGGAGTCACATGGTCATATTTTCTTGCTCCTCCAATCGCAATTTTTGCAGCAAAATTTTTGCAGTTTCTGTGCACTATGAAGGACAGATTTATTGGTACAACCCATATACTAATGCAATAATTTAACAAACTTAGCACCAACGACTGCACAACTGTTTTTCCGGGTTGATTTGTCAAAGGTATCACTTACTCTATTAATGAACATCAATATTCCTGTGATTTTCTTACTTAATTCTGCAACATGGATATCAAAGAGCATATATCTATCAAAGTACACACCCAGATTTTTACGTATATGCTTGGGTGTATATGTACTCCATCACAATCTATAAAGGTATTAGGAGGAATTCTGTGATAAAAGCTGTCTATTCCTATGAACATGCATTGCGTTTTTTTTGGGATTTATCAGTAGTCCATTAGTGAGAAAATAAAATTTTATATTGCGCAATGTATTTTCAGTGTTAGAGATGAGACTAGCAAGATTATCAACAGTATCAGCATGGAGAAACTGGGTGTCATCTGCATTACTGTACCATAGAACATGCATCAATTTTCTCAGCAAGGTTATTAACAAATATGGAAAATAAAATGGGACCGAGAATTGAGCCCTGCGGAACCCCATAATTTACATTTACTTCCTTAGATATTGTATTACTCAAGCGGATAGACTGTGATCTATTTTGAATATAACTTGAGAACCAGAAATTATCAATATTAAGTTTAGAACATTTACGTAATAAATTTTCGTGGTTAACACTATCAAAAGTTTTTGACAGGTCATATAGAGTCAAGATACAGATTTTCTTTGAGTCAATATTATCATATATTTTGTGGGTAATAACAGTAAGAGCAGTCTCTGTAGACAGTCTCGGACGGAATCCATGCTGGTGTATTAGATAAAAGTTTATTGACCTCCAAGAACTGTACCAGTTGGCCAGCAACAACCTTTTCAAGTATTTTAGAAAGAATAGGCAAAAGTGAAATCGGTCTATAATTGTTTAAATCATTAATGTCACCACTTTTAAAGAGAGGAACTACCAAGGCATGTTTCCAAGAAGTAGGGACAATACCAGTAACAATTGGAGGTGTTGATAATACAGGTCAAATATAAAGCCATTACATACAAAGAATCCTTAATAAACTTCAACGGAATACCATCAGAGCCTACTGAAGTAGTTTCCTTAAGGCCTTTTATAGTTAAAATAATAGTTTCTATGTCTACAGGCTGTGGTCTAAAAATGTTATCAGCATTAAAATTTATATCTACATCATTAAAATAATTAAAATCATTAAAATGCGGTACATTTCCATCAGGCTGTGGTCTAAAAATATTATCAACATTAAAATTTATATTTACATCATTAAATCATTAAAATAATTAAAATGCGGTACATTTCCACCATGGAGTGTTTCCTGAGTTTTTTCGGTAAGTGTTTTTTCCAACATTTGCAAAGTGTAAATTAAATTCATTAGCTTTATTTACTTTATCATCAAAGTTACTACCACTCGCATTACTTTTACAATTAGTGAGAGAGAGAGAGAGAGAGAGAGAGAGAGAGAGAGAGAGAGAGAGAGAGAGAGAGAGAGAGGAGAGAGAGAGAGAGAGAGAGAGAGAGAGAGAGAGAGAGAGAGAGAGAGAGAGAGAGAGAAGAGAGAGAGAGAGAGAGAGAGAGAGAGAGAGAGAGAGAGAGAGAGAGAGAGAGGAGAGAGAGAGAGAGAGAGAGGAGAGAGAGAGAGAGAGAGAGAGAGAGAGAGAGAGAAGAGAGAAAAAAAAATAAAAATAACAAAAACTTACCTGTCTTGAACGTAGAAACCTCCGAATAACATAAGTGGGAGTGTGAGGGGCGTGGAGAGGACCAGGGCCGTCTGGTAGTTTTTGGATATACACGAGATCATGTAACCTGCAGTGAGGAAGAGTCATGAGATATATTTTCACATATCTGTCTCTCTCTCAAAAAAGATCCTGTCTGAATTAATCTATTTATCCATCATCAGTTTTATCTATATCCCTGTCTGTATGTGTATTTATTTAACCGTGTATGTGTGTATGTATGTATGCATCTATCAGTCAGCGAATCAATTAATTAATCATTCAACCAATCGTTCATTTTTCTATCAATCTTGTAAATGAAAAGAGTTCTGGTTGAATTAATGGGATTATTTGGAGGAACGAATTCTTACATTATTGTGTGTGCAGTTGACAGTTAAACTAAAAAACTGGTTAAACACAAATCATGTATTAATTTTAAGGACCATGTAATCGTGTATGAGGACTTGGTGGTTCCGAGTCCTCCTGACTATTGCCACGAAACAAGCCTCCTTCACTACAGGTGGTGTTTCGTGGCAATGCTTGAAGAACTCACTAACCTACAATTTTCTTACTCCAACACAGGATCCTTAATACATTTGCATATCTAGCAAGACAACCCTGAAACTATCTAGAACTAAATATTTGCAACATACATAAAGATGTTTAGTAAATGACAATACCATTAATAAGCAATGCAACGTTCACATGAGAATAAGGGGAGATTCTCTTGTTGGTGAATTGAAGGTCTCCGATTCCTGCTGACTATGCTGGTAGTAAAATATTTGTTCCCAGCCACTTGAGATAAATAGTTCATGTGGCATGGCTGTTATGGGTAACGTTTGGCAACACCTGCAAAACCCCCTCTCGCAGCCATCAGTTGTGTTAATACTTCTTATAGTTGGTTTCCAGTCACTCTCGCGCCCCGGTTAGGTCCCGGTATTCTGCTGCGGTCCAGGTTAGGTTAGGTAAGGTCAGGTAAAGTTAGGCTAATTCCCAAATTCCCCATATTCTAGGGAAATGCCATCGGAATTCCAACTAGAAGTATAAACACAGCTGATGGCGAGTTGCGGTGATGCCAAACGTCACCCATAGCAGCTATGCCACATGAGCGATTTGCCGCAAGTGGCTGGGAAAATAATTTCGCTTGTCGGTAAACAGACACTCTTCATGGTACTGATTGGGGATCTGTTGTTTCGTGGCATAGTTAGGAGGAATCAGAGACCTCCCAATAAAAAACGAAAGAATCTCCACTTGAGGCACGCAAACTGAGTGCAATATCTTACCGTATGATACAGGCCACATTAGAGACGAGTAT
>JAWQEG010008419.1:0-18763 GCA_033782935.1 Petrolisthes cinctipes | reverse complement strand
CCATAAAATATAAAAACACACACACACACACACGAACACTTTCTTTAATATACGTTGATGACCATATTAAGTGTGTGTGTTTGTGTGTGTCCATTAATACTCTGATTTTCGTCTGCTGTAGTATAATATCTAGGCACTGTATAAGAACACCCTGTATATATGTATGTATGTATGTACTGTATAGTGTGAGACGAAACTTATTTATTCTCTTAAAATATCGAGTTGAGTGAAGTGGTTTTTACTCAAGGAGATGGAAAATTCTTGGAAGCTAGTCCTTTTAACTCTCCTCTTTATAGCTTTCATCCTCACTAGCTCCCTTACCTTCCCTTACCTCCCCTTAACCTCCTTACCTTCCCTTACCTCCCCTTAACCTCCCTTACCTTCCCTTAACCTCCCTTCCCCTCCCTTACCTTACTTGACTAATCTTGTCTTACCTTACTTTTAACTTACCTTCCCTTACCTTACTTTGACTAATCTTGCCTTACCTTACTTTTAACTTACCTTCCCTTACCTTACTTTGACTAATCTTGTCTTACCTTACTTTTAACTTACCTTCCCTTACCTTACTTTGACTAATCTTGCCTTACCTTACTTTTAACTTACCTTCCCTTACCTTACTTTGACTAATCTTGTCTTACCTTACTTTTAACTTACCTTCCCTTACCTTACTTTGACTAATATTGTCTTACCTTTTTCCTAACTTACCTTTCCTATCCTAACCCCCTTCCCCCATTCCACCCTTCCCTTCTTCCCCTTGAACCCGCCCCCCACCCCACTCCTCTCCTTCTTCCTCCTCATATTCTTTCTTCTTCTTCCACTTCCTACTCCACTTCTCTCCTCCCCCCCTCCTCCTACTCCACTTCTCTCCTCCACAACCCCACTCTCCTCTCCTACTCCTTCTTCCTCATATTTTTATTCTTTCCTTCATCTCCTATTCCACTTCTCGTCCCTCCTCCCTCCATCATTCCACCCTCCTAGAGCCCCCACACCCCTCCACTATTCAGCCTTCCACCTCCTCCCCCCTCCACCTAAAGCCCCCCCTAACCCCCAAGGCACCTCCACCATTCCACCTTCCATCCTCCCCCTTCCACCTCTCCCCTTAGAGCACCCTCACCCTTCCACCATTCCCCCCCTCCCCCTAGATTCCCCCCTCCCCCCCAAGGCACCTCCACCATTCCACCTTCCACTCTCCCCCCTCCACCATTCCCCCTCCCCCCAAGGCACCTCCACCATTCCACCTTCCACTCTCCCCTCTCCACCATGCCCCTACCCCCCAAGGCACTTCCACCATTCCACCTTCCACCTCCCCCCCCTCTACACCCCCCCCCCCCAAAGGCACCTTCCGACATCTTGGAGCCTAATGTGTTCCCCTGATGCCAGACCCTGAAGACTGGCTTTGTTCCCTGGCACTCACACTCTCACTACCACTCTCACTCACTCACTCACTCTGGCACTCTCATTGGCACACACACACACACACTCACACACTCACTCTCTCTCTCTCTCTCTCACACACAAACACAATCTCTCTCTCTCTCTCTCTCTCTCTCTCTCTCTCTCTCTCTCTCTCTCTCTCTCTCTCAAGCACTCGCACTCTCACTCTCTCCCAAAATTAGGGGGCCAGGTCAACTCCAAAACGAGAGAGAATATTCCTTAAGGGACCCTGTGTTGTAGTCAGGAAATTGGAGGTAAACGAGTCCTTCAAATATTGCCACGAAACACACACACACCCACACACCTATATGGAAGGAGCTTGTTTCGTGGCATAGTCAGAAGGAATCAGAAGCCTCCAATTCTCATACACGATCACAGGGTCCTTAAAGGGTCATCTTGTATTGTGGACAAACTGGAGGGCTTCTGGTTCCTCCAAACTATGCCATAAAACAGATGCTTTCTTTGTAATACTGAGGTTAGTTGTCTGTTGCCTGGCATGGGTCGGAGGAATCATTTGTCCTTCAATTAACCCAGAGGAGAGAATCCCTAGAATATCATGCATGTCACGTGTTGGGTTGGGACAGGGGAGGGAGGGAGGGAGGGAGGAGGGAGGGGTGGATGAAAGGTAGAAATGAAGGAGGTGGAAGAAAGAAGGGAACGGTGAGGAAGAATGTTAGGGAAGGAAGAAGGAGGGAGTGGGAGGGGTGGATGAAAGGTAGAAATGAAGGAGGAAGGAAGAAAGAAGGGAATGGTGAGGAAGAATTGAGAGGAGGGAGGGAGGAAGGTAAAAATAAAGGAGGAAGGAAGAAAGAAGAGAATGTTGAGGAAGGATGTAAGGATAGGAAGAGTGGAGGAAAGTAGAGAGGGAAGGAGGAAGATAAAGGAGAGGAAAGGAAGAAGGGAAAGATGTAAGGGATTAATGAACCACGTAATGTAGTCAGAAAATTGGAGATAAATGAGTTCTTCAAATATTGCCACGAAACACACACACCTATATGAAAGGAGCTTGTTTCGTGGCATAGTCAGAAGGAATCAAAAGCATCATCCAAATATCAAAGGAAGGGTAATATAAGAGAAGGGAATAAATAAGAAGGAGAGAGGGTCATGTTACGGTTATTCTTTAGTTACCCATTTATAATATATCTGTGAACGCAACATGTTTTCTGTACAGTTGGCCAAAGAAAATGAAAGTTTTAATACCTAACTTAGATAATTTGAATATAATATTATTGTTGGGGCTTGTTCAGTACTAAAGATTAATACAGAGCTTAAATAAATAAATAAATAAATAAATAAATAAAAAATAAATAAATAAATAAAAATAAAAATAATAAAAATAATAATAATAGATAAATAAATAAATAAATAAATTGCAGGTTCATATATGAAAGTGTATTATGTTGATATTTACTAACATTACAGGGTGTCTCATGTCAGGAACCACGAACATAATAATAATAATAATAGTAATAATAATAAGTTAATATAACAGACCAGAAATACTAAGAAAATGCAAAATATAGCACCAAAATATTTCCTCCCTCTCTTCTCTCCCCTCTCCACTTCTCCCAATCTTTTTTCTTCCCCATTTTCCCCCTCCTCCCCCCACTCTCTTTTTCCTCCGCATCTTCCTTTCCCCCTCTCTCCCCTCCTCCCACTCCTTATTCCTCCCCATCTTCCCCCTCCCCTCTCCCCTCCTACCACTCTCTTTTTCCTCCCCATCTTCCCCCTCTCCCCTGACTCTCCCATTTCGAGTTCTTCCACTCCATTCCTTGCCCTCTCCAACCCCAACCCTCTCACTCTCCTCTCCTTCCCCTCCCATTTTATCTCGCCTCCCTCCTCTCCTCTTCTCTCATCTCCCCTCTTCTCTCCACCTCCAATTTCCCTTCTCGCTCCACCTCCTCCTTTTCTCTGCTCCTCCTCTCTGCACTTCCATCTCCTCTCCACCTCCTCTTCTCTCCACCTCCAATTCCCTCCTCTCCTCTCCACCTCCTCTTCTCCTCTTCTCTTCCCTCTATCTCCCCCCTCCCCTCCTCTCCACCTCCTACTCCTCTCTCCACCTTCCTCTCCTCCCCTCTACACCTCCTCTTCTCTCCATCTCACCCCTCCCCTCCTCTTCTCTTCTCTCCCCCCTTTCCTCCTCTCCTCTCCTCTCCACCTCCCTCTCCTCTCCTTTTCAATCAATCTTCTATTTCTCCCTCCCTTTTTTCCTTCCCCTCTTCCTTCCCTCTCTTCACCTAGTCTCTCCATTTCCACTCTTCAACCCCTCTCCATCCACCTCCTTTCCTACTCCTCCTCCACTTCCTCCTCCTCCACCTCATCCTCCACTTCCTCCTCCTCTCCACCTCCTCCTCCATTTCTCCCTCCAACTCCTTAACTAGATCTTCATTTTCTTTCCTTCTTCCACTAACCAACCCATCTTATATTTACCTCTCTCTCTCTCTCTCTCTCTCTCTCTCTCTTTCTCTCTCTCTCTCTCTTCTCTCTCTCTCTCTCTCTTCCACAACTTCTCCAAATCTCTTCTACCCTCCACTCCTTTTCTCTCCTTCCTCGTTCTCTCCAAAGAAAGAAAGAAGAGGAAGAAAGCCCCCCCCCCCCCAACCCCCACCCCCACCCAAAGAATTATCCAGTAATTTTCCTGGAAAGAAATTGTGTGGGACTTTTAAGGCGACGCTAAGATGAAAGATCTGATAAGACGACGTAAGTAAGTAGCAGTGTGGAGGAGAGAGAGAGAGAGAGAGAGAGAGAGAGAGAGAGTTACAAGGAGTTACAAGGAAAAGAAGTACCCTAGAAGACCTTACGATCCATACAAAGAGGGTACCTGTGGGTTTAGTTGCGCAAGTAGGCGACCGTCCTCGAATGTGTCATGTGAAACCATCAAGGAACACTCGCACAACGGCTTAAACACCTAGACGGTGATTTAAGGCTTTGTCTAATCTGGACTTGAACTGATCCACAGAGTTGCTGTTGACTACATCAGCAGGAAGCGCGTTCCAAGTACCGCAGATGCTGTATGTAAAGAACTTACCACACAGATCACGGTTGTATCGCTTCAGTTCAAGTTTGTAGCCATGATTCCTGGTTGTGCCCTCACTGAGTTGGAAAATGTCCCTGTAGTCTACATTGTCAAAGCCTCGTAGTATTTTAAACACTTCGATAAGCTGACCACGCAGTCTCCGGGTTTCCAAAGAGAACAGGTCGAGTTCTACCAACCGATCTTTATAGCTCTTGTGTCTAAGAGAGGGTATAAGTTTGGTTGCCCTGGCTTGCACTCGTTCCAATCTCGCGATATCCTTTCGGTAAAAAGGACTCCAAAACTGGACTGCATACTCCAGGTGCGGTCGGACAAGGGAATTGTACAGACAAAGTACTATCTCCTTGTTCCGGTATCCAAACTGTCGCTTTATGTACCCTAACATCCTTTGGGCTTTCTTCTCAGCCTCAATACACTGCTTTGAGAACTTGAGGTCACTGGTGATAGTTACACCCAAGTCTTTCTCAGTATCAGTGCTTACGAGAGCATTGCCCTTAAGGTTATACTCTGTTCGGGGGTTTCTGTGGCCTATATGCATAACTTTGCATTTGTTCACGTTAAATGGCATTTGCCACGTGTCAGACCACTCCCCGATCTTCCTAAGATCTTCTTGTAAGCGGGTAGTATTTCCTTCTTTCGCGACATTCATACCAAGCTTAGTATCATCGGCGAATTTGGAAATCTTGGCAACCATGTCACCATCCACGTCATTAACATAGATGATAAACAGTAGTGGTCCCAGAACAGAACCTTGGGAACGCCGCTAGTAACGGGCACCCACTCTGAAGCCTGTCCATTCACTACCACCCGCTGCCGTCTGTCACTTAGCCAGTTCTCTATCCAATTTGCCACATTTCCGTCTATGCCCAGTGCACGCACTTTCCGAAGGAGGCGGCGGTGGGGTACCTTATCAAAGGCTTTCTGAAGTCTAAGTAGACAACATCGACCGCTTTATCCCGATCATGCTCACTGAAAACAAAATGGAAGAATTCCACCAGATTTGTGAGGCATGACCGGTGCTGCCGGAACCCATGCTGGGAACCCCTCAGTAGCAAATTTGATTCTAAGTGTGCTGTTATTTTGTCCACCATGATGCTCTCCATGAGTTTACAGACTATCGAGGTTAAACTGATGGGTCTGTAGTTTGACGGTTGGCTAGCATCTCCCTTCTTGAAGATAGGAGTCACCTCTGCCTCACGCCAGTCTCTAGGAACGCATCCAGTCTGGATTACCCTGTTGAAGACCATGCACAGGTGCCGTGATACTTCACCATGCACTTCTTTCAGCACTCTAGGTAAGAACCCATCCGGACCGGGGGACTTGTTTGCTTTTAATTCGATTATTTTTCTCTCGATTTCTTCTTGGGTGAAGACCATTGACTCCAACTTCTCACTGAAGGAGTCCAAAGGTTCGGGAATGGGACCACTCTCCTCAGAGAACACTGAAGAGAAATACTCATTTAAGAGGTTAGCATTTTCTGCATCAGAGTGCATCAATGCTCCATCCTCATTCACCAAGGGACCGATCCTGCGTCGGATTGGTTTACGGCCATTCACATAACTGAAAAACTCCTTGGGGTTCTCTTTGCAGAGTCTAGCCACACGGACCTCCTCAGCACGCTTAGCCGCCCTTATTTTGGACTTCACGTTTCGATTCAGTCTTCTATGACCGTCAAAGTCCCCAGATGTCTTCGCTCGACGATACGCAGTTCTCCTCTCCCTTAGTAGGTTACGGATTTCCCGATTAAACCACTTAGGTTGAATGAACTTCTGACCTGTTCCCTTCAGAGGAATAAAGCGCGACTGAAGTTCCATGAAGGAAGACAAGAATGACCTCCACAGATCATCAGCACTCTCTCCCTCCTCTAGTTCCATTTCAGTAATGCTTTCACGAAGACCTGCAAAGTTCGCTCTCCCCATGTCTAATTTTCTATGCACCGGGGTCACGGACTCCATATTAGGGACCTTAACTGAAAATCTTATAAGCTTGTGGTCGCTTCCACCTATTTCTTCGTTTACAGAGAGGTCTTGAATGATGTCATCCTCTGAGGTGAGGACCAAGTCGAGTATGTTAGCACCTCTTGTTGGCTCCCTTACCCATTGAGTGAGGAATTCATCATTTACAAACTCCAAGAGTGGTGTGTTCTCGGCAGAGGGCTCTCTGGTTTCCCAGTCAACATGTGTGTTGAAGTCCCCCATAAGGATGCACACCCTGCCGTCCACTATTTCACCCAGCAACTGGTATAGGTCCCTGTCCATCTCACTGAGTTGTCCAGGGGGTCTATAAAGCAGCAGGGTTCTGTATTTTGCAGTGCCTATTTCTAGGTCAACTCCAAGGAGCTCGTGGTTCGATGTGATGTTGCAGGTCATCGATTTGATGGAGTTCTTTACATACAACAGCACACCACCACCCCCTCTGTCCTCTCTATCTTTGTGGAAGAGTTGGTAGCCTGGAATCACGAATTCCCCTTCAAGATCTCTGTCTGAGGTTCTCAACCATGACTCCGTTATGGCCACCATCTCGGGTTCCTCTGTCGCAACGAGGGCCCGCAGTTCCAAAAACTTGTTTCGGATGGACCTGGCGTTGAACAATAGAACTTCAGGGAACCCCCAACTGCAGGGCTCCCTAGACTCCTCCGTTTCCCGGTTTGGACATTGTCTTGGTAGTGCTGGGGATATCCTTCTTCAGGATCTCAGCGAATGTCTTCTCTGGGGTCACTCTAGCATAGCGACGAGGGCTCTCCTCCACGCTCGGTCGAGTGCTCCTGAGACATCGTCGGACGGCGTCTTCCATTAATTTGGAAAGCACTTCTTTCCCCTTTAGTGAGAGATGTGTGCCATCCCTCTGGTAGAGGTCGTCTCTACCAAAGAGTGAGGTGTAGGGGTCCACAAAGAACACCCCCTCGGCAGTACACAAATCAGCCAGGCGCTGATTTACTGCAATGTTCTTTGACAGAGCAGTCCCTAAAGGGCCTCTCCTTGGGAGCATGCCGACAACTACCCTTCTGCGGGTTTTTAACCCACAGTCATCTACTGCACCGATCACATCCGAGAGGACTCCTTCGGTCATGCCTACTCTACCATTTCTCAGGTAGATGTCATTACCACTCACCATGAGTGCAATGACAGAAGATCTGGACGTTTGGATCCTCTCAGCTTCCTTTCGGAGGTCAGCATTGCCATAACCTGGCAAACAATTCACCTTCACAGAAGTGTGAAGGCGATCTGCCATTAGGGGTTGCAGCCCTCGTGCCTGGGAATCACCTACAATGTGTATATCCACAGGCCTCTCCTTGGTAGGAGCACGAGATGCCTTGTGAGGAACCCGAGAGTGTTTTGAATTCCTGCCGGGCTCGTCACTTCCTCCAGGTTGCTTCTTCTTCTTTTCTTCTTCATTTTCTTTTCCTTCTTATTTGATTCCTCACTTTCTTCTAATCCCTCCTCAACTGTCTTCTTGGGTTTTTCTCCCTTCTCCATATTCCCCTCCTCTTTTTCATCACACTTTTCTGCAGTCTCTTTTCCTTCTGCAGTCTCTTCTCCCTCTTCATTGTTGCTGTTCTTCTTCTTGTTGTTCTTCTTCTTGTTGTTCTTTTTCTTGTTCTTCTTCTTCTTCTTCTTTACCGCCGTGGTGGAGCTCTCCGGTGAAGAAGCTCCTTGGACTGCCTCGTCTCTCACATGGCAGTCACACCTCTGCGAGTTCATTCGGAGAACTTCCTCCTTTAGGGAGTTGTTCTCCTTCGTGAGCAGCGAGATGTGCTTCATCAACCTCTCCTCGAGTTTGCAAAAGTCGCAGACACTCGAGGAGTCTAGGTCGCTCGCACTCCTCCCGCTGAAGTCCTCACACCAGCGGTACACCTTGCATGTAGTACATGTAAATTTTCTTGCTGATGGACCAGTCATCTCGCTCTAATTCAATTTCAGACCAATAATATAAAAGAAAGGGTAGTGTGATTTGGTCTCGCATAAGTCTCATCCGCCTACTTCCAGAAGGTTTTCGGTCGTTCGGCCAACAGAAACCTTATGAGCCAAGCACACCAACCCTAAGGTCTCCCCTGGGTCGGACGGCCCCAATCGTGCCGCAGCTCCCAACTGAGCAGCACAAGAGTCCTAAGTAAATGGACTCTGATTTTTCGACAGGGGTGCTTGAAGTGTAACCGTCGTCCTACTAATCCCTACTAATCCTCCATCCGCGGCCAAACTTAAAGCAAATAGTAAAACTAAATGTCCACGACTTAATCCGAGATCTTTTACTGGCCTGGCAGCCAGCGAGGCACGAAAGCTCTCTCACCAAATAGCAGTCGAGCCTTTAGGCACCTAAGAACGGTCACAGGGAGCTGGTCAGGCTTATTAATCTAAGAGAATACCTACGGGGGTCCTGAGGCATCTCCATTACTCGTACCCCACACGCCTGAGATCCCTTCAATCTCAGCCCTTTCGAAACCTGTGAGCGTTAAAAGGCGTTGTTTTAGGAGGTTCCAAAGCCTCCCTTCTCACACGGCATAAGGTAGCTGGTGAGGTCCTTAACAATAAAAACTTATATCGAAAGTGATGAAGATTTTTTTTTTTTTTTTTTTTTTTTGTTAGGACAGTTAAAGAGCAGTTGTGAAACTTAATATTAACATGAAGATTTGACAACTCTTAGTCAGGATCCTAATAACGCTACCTTTCTGGCACGGGTAACCCAACTGGACTAAATGTCCCCCAGCATAGCTAGCAAAATTCAAACAGATCACACAAGCTCTCTCACCCACGGCAAGGTGGTTGTCTCGAGAGAGAGAGAGAGAGAGAGAGAGAGAGAGAGAGAGAGAGAGAGAGAGAGAGAGAGAGAGAGATAGGTAAGTAGTGGAGAGAGAGAGAGAGAGAGAGAGAGAGAGAGAGAGAGAGAGAGAGAAGGAGGGAAGGGGGTGGGGTTGGATACAGAAATAAAGAGAACTGCAAAGATGGATGGAGAAAATGCAATCACGTTAGAAATTATTATTGAATGAGAGACCTATGGGTAAGAGAATGTGTGTGTGTGTGTGTGTGGAGAGAGAGAGAGAGAGAGAGAGAGAGAGAGAGAGAGAGAGAGAGAAGGGGAATGTGGAGATGGGAGCCTCAAAATTTAACTCCTTGATTCCCTTCGACCTTCTATCCTATGTAAGTGATTTGACCTTCCAGAGAGAGAGAGAGAGAGAGAGAGAGAGAGAGAGAGAGAGAGAGAGAGAGAGAGAGAGAGAGGAAGGGAGGAGGAAAGAATGAAGTGAGAGGTAGGGAGTGAGAGAGAGGAAGTGAAGGAGGGAGGAAGGAAGGGAGAGGAGTATAGGAAGAGAGAAAGAGGAAGGAAAGGAGATAAGTGGGGAGGACGGACGTAGAGAGGGAAGGAAAGACGAAAAGAGAAGAAGGGAAGGAAGAAAGAGAGGAAGGGAGAGAAACAGGAAGGGAGAGAGAGAAAGGTGGGTAGGATGGAGGAAGGAAGAGAAGGAAGGAAAGAAATGAAGGGTTAGGAAGGAGGTGAAGGGAAGGAAGGAGATAAAAGGAGAGAAAGAAGTAGGGAGGGAGAGAGAGAGAAAGAGATGAACAGGTGTATGGAAATATGTTAGAAATAATAGAATAAATGAATGGAAAAGAAAAGTGAGAGAGAAAAAAATACATAGATTGAAAGAGATGTGGATTATAACTAAGGAACTGTAATGGTAGTATTGAGAGTGAGTAAGTAAATGAGTGAGTGAGTGAGTGTATGAATGAATGAGTGAATGAGTGAGTGTGTGTGTTAGTGAGTGAGTAAATGAGTGAGTGAGTGAGTGTATGAATGAATGAATGAATGAGTGAATGAGTGAGTGTGTGTGTTAGTGAGTGAGTGAGTGTATGAATGAATGAGTGAATGAATGAATGAGTGAGTGAGTGAGTGTATGAGTGAGTGTGAGTGAGTGACTGTGTGAGTGTTTGAGTGAGTGAGTGTGAGTGAGTGACTGTGTGAGTGTTTGAGTGAGTGTGAGTGAGTGTGAGTGTATGAGTGAGTGTGAGTGAGTGTGAGTGTATGAGTGAGTGTGAGTGACTGACTGTGTGAGTGTTTGAGTGAGTGAGAGTGAGTGAGTGAGTGTATGAATGAATGAGTGAATGAGTGAGTGTGTGTGTTAGTGAGTGAATGAATGAATGAGTGAGTGAGTGAGTGTATGAATGAATGAGTGAGTGTGTGTGAGTGTGAATGAGTGAGTGAGTGTGAGTGAGTGAGTGAGTGAGTGAAAGGTCAAGTGTATCTGTATTAAGAGTAACTTCACCATCTCATCACAATTACAAGAAGCTTTGAAACTGAAGCCATGTGTGTGTGTGTGTGTGTGTGTGTGTGTGTGTGTGTGTGTGTGTGTGTGTATTATTGCTTGTATGTAGGCATGTGTATGTATGTTTACGTGAGTGTGGGTATAAGTATTTCTGTATGTGTGTGTGTGTGTGTGTGTGTCTATATGAATATGTGTGTGTGTGTGTGTGTGTGTGTGTGTGTGTGTGTAACCTCTCTTCAGTCACCTACACAAATAATAACAATCTAGTGATGTTACAACCCCTTACACAATTGTTTTACACAACCCCTTACACAATTACACTTAAATGGAAACTCACTTCAGATTACTACGTTAAAGGTAGTAATATATTCTTGGGACCTACTTAATTAAGAACCCTGTGATCGTGTAAGAGAGAATTAAAGGCTTCTGATTCCTCCTGACTCTGCCACGAAACAAGCTCCTTCCATGTAGGTGTGTGTGTTTCGTGGTATTATTTGAAGGACTCCATTACCTCCAATTTTGTGACTACATCATAAGGTCCCTATAATGTCCAGTTTCTTTCTCTCTTGGTCACACATTTTAAGAGGTTATTCTCTTGTTGGTAATTGGAAGGCTACCGATTCCTCTTAACTATACGTGGCATAGTTTGGAGGAATCAGAGAGCTTCCGATTCACCAACATGAGAATCTCCCCTTAACTTCGACTTCACAATACTAGTCAATTAATTAGAGTTTAACAAAACTTATACTGGAGATTGTATAATATGGGAAAGGTTCGAAATTTATGCTCGAGATTGTATATGTGAATGGTTCGAAATTGATGCTCGAGATTGTATTTGTGTAAAGTTCAAAACATATGCTCCAGACTGTATATGTGAAAGGTTCGAAATTTATGCTCGAGCCTGTATTTGTGAAAGGTTAGTGGAAAAAAGCTGTTGTGCAATTCTTTCCGCCTCACTTAGAAAAATATTATTATTGTTGACGTGAAATGTGTGTGAGTGTGTGAGTGAGTGATTGACTAAGTGTGTGTGTGAATTGAGAGCAACCAAATTATTTTTCCCTCATTCCATTGTATTTAAATCGTGATATGAAGGATTATTTGACATTGAGTTTATGTAACTTACTACAGCCATTGTCAAAAGTCCTGCTAATCCCTCTGTTTGTCTGTCTATCTGTTTATGGTTGAACTCTGAAACTACACAACACACTACACTACACTGCACCACACCACACTACACCACAATACACCACCCTACACTACACTATAACACCGTAGCTACACGTATATCGCTTGTTGTTGCCTCGTTATATAAGAGAAAGGAAAGGGGGGGAGGTGGAGGGGTGGCCAAAGTATAGATGGATATTGGGAGTAACAATAAGGAAGGAAAGTGATGATTGGAGAAAGGAAAAAAGAGAAAATTAAGTTAGGAAGGAAGAAAGGAAGAGGAGGATTAGAGGAGAGAAGAATATGGAAGGAAAGTATGCATAAAGGAAAGAGGAGTAATGCAAAAAGGAAAGAGAGTGAAGAAGGAAAGTGGAGTAAAAGAGAGTGGAGGAAAGAGGATGAAGGGAGGGAGGGAGGGAAAGAACTGAGAGGAGAATGAGGAAGGAAAGAGGAGTAAGAGAGAATGGAGGAAAGGCGTAAAAATAGGTAAAGGAAAAAGGAGGAAGGGAGGAGGGAGGGAGGGAAAGAACTGAGAGGAGAATGAGGAGGAAGAGAGAATGGAGGAAAGGCGTGAAAATGAGTGGAGGAAAGAAGTGGGAGGAAGGGGGAGGGAGGAAAGAAGTGGGAGGAAGGGGGAGGGAAAGAGGAGTAAGAGAGAATGGAGGAAAGGCGTGAAAATGAGTGGAGGAAAGAAGTGGGAGGAAGGGGGAGGGAGGAAAGAAGTGGGAGGAAGGGGGAGGGAGGAAAGAAGTGGGAGGAAGGGGGAGGGAAGTCATCTAAAGTTTTGCTGTTAAGTCGAGTTGCTAAGATACCCAAATTGTGCTACTGTCAGGCCTTGCAGGAGAGAGGGGGGGGGGAAGATGGAGAGGGGGAGAGGAAATGAGAGGAGAGGCAGACGGGAAGAGAAAATGAGAGAGGGAGAGTATGAGGGGATAGGAAATGAGAAGATAGGGAGAGGGTGAGGGGAGAGGAAATGAGAAGAGAGGGAGAGGGAGAGGAAATGAGAAGAGAGGAAGAGGGAGAGGAAATGAGAAGAGAGGCAGACGAGAAGGGAAAATGAGAGAGGGAGAGTATGAGGGGATAGGAAATGAGAAGATAGGGAGAGGGTGAAGGGAGAGGAAATGAGAAGAGAGGGAGAGGGAGAGGAAATGAGAAGAGAGGGAGAGGGAGAGGGTGAGAGGAGAGGAAATGAGAAGAGAGGGAGAGGGTGAGGGGATAGGAAATGAGAAGATAGAAAGAGGGTGAAGGGAGAGGAAATGAGAAGAGAGGGATAGGGTGAGGGGAGAGGAAATGGGAAGAGAGGGAGAGGAAGAGGGGAGAGAAAATGAAAAGAGAGGGAGAGGGAGAGGAAATGAGAAGAGAGGGAGAGGGTCAGGGTGAGGGGAGAGCAAATGAGAAGAGATGGAGAGGGTGAGGGGAGAGGAAATGAGAAGAGAGGGAGAGCGGGAGGAGAGAGGAAATGAGAAGAGAACGAGAGGGTGAGGTGAGGGAAAGTGGAAGGGGATGGAGAGGGGGAGGAAGAGAAAGTGAGAAAGAGAGGGAGTAAAAATGGGAGGGGATGGAGAGAATGGATAAAGATGGAGAGAGGCCGGGGGGGGGGAATGGGAGGGGATGGAAATGGAGAGAATGAGGGGAGAGGAAATGAGAGGAGAGGGAGAGGGTGAGGGGAGAGGAAATGAGAGAAGGTGAGGGAGAGAAAATCAAAAGAGAGGGAGAGGAGGAGTCTAGGGAAAAGATATGAAGGGATGAAGAGGGGGAGGGGAGATAAAATGAGAGGGGAAAGATAGGGGAAGGCGAGGGAAAGTGGGAGGGGAGAGAAAATGAGAAGGGGGAGGCGAGGGAACGTGGGAGGAAATGGAGAGGGAGAGGGGATGGAGAGGGAGAGGGGTGAGAATATGAGAGGAGAGGGAGAGGGGATGGATAGGAAGACTGTATGGAAGGCAAGGGAAAATATGAACAGAAAAAATAAAGAATAAAATGAATGAAAACAAATAATAAATTAATTAACAGGAAAATGACAGAACAGAAATATGAAAGAAAGAATAGAAAAAAAACAGATAATTATAAAAAATATATATATATAATAATAAATAGACCAGAAAATTAAGTAAATAAATAAATAAAAAAAATAAGAAGAAGAAAACTAACCTAAGTGAGTTTGTTAACTAAATTCACTTTGTTGAAAGTAGAAAAATGTAGGACTATTATACCCCACGTGATGTAGTTAGAAAATTGGAGGTTAGTGAGTTCTCCAAACATGGCCACGAAACACACACACACACACACACACACACACACACACACACACACACACACACACTATATTGAAGAAGCTTGTTTCGTGGCATAATCAGGAGGAATCAGAAGCCACCAACTCACCATATACACGATCACAGGGACCTTTTTAAGAGAGGGTATCGTACAGGGTTGGTGGTAAATCCGAAGCAAATGATTCCTCCAAACTATTCCAAGCAACAACAACAACAACAACAACAACAGGCAGGCGACCGTTGTTTATGGTCCTGTTGTCTCGTGGTATACTTTGGAGGAATCTGTTGTACCCAGAGTGTAATATTACCCCCTTAAGGTTATTTTAATTAGGTTATTCGTACTGGGGAGAGATAATTGTGTTTCTTGGTTGTAAAGTTTGGCTTGGCTCTGGTGTTGTTGGAGGGGGGGTAGGTGGGGGAGGAGGGGGGAGGGAGGAAGAGGGGGAAGAGGGGAAGGAAGAAAGGGTGGAGGAGGAGTAGGAGTGAGGAGAGAAAGGATGGGGAAGAAGAGGGAAAGGAAGAGAGGGTGGGGGAGGATGATGGGAGGAAGGATGATGTGAGGGAGGAAGATGGGAGGGAGGAAGAAATGGTGGAGGAGAAATAGGAGGAGGAAGAAAGGATCGGGAGGAAAAAGGGAAGGAAGAGAGGGTGGGGGAGGAAGAGGATAAGGGGAAGGAGAGGAGGAAGAGTGCGAGGAAAAGAGGATGGAGGTGGGGAGGGGATAAAGAAGAGGGGATGGAGTGGTGGAGGAAGGAAGAGGGGGAGAAAGAGGGGAAGAGGGAAAGGAGGAGGGGATGAAAGAGGGGAAGAGGAGAAGGAAGGAGGAAGACGTGAAGGGAAGAGGGGAAGGGGAGGAGGAAGAGAGTAATGGAGTAGAGAAAGAGCTGGAGGAAGAAAGGAAGGAAGGAAATGGAAGACTAAACAGGAATAAGAAAAAATGAAATTAAAATATAATTATAATTTCGTCTCCTGTTCTCCATTTCTTGCCTATTCTTCTTTTAGATTTTGTTTTTCTTCTCCTTCTCTTCCTTCCATTTACTTCCCTCTTCCTCCTCACCCTCTCCCACTCCTCCTCTTTTTTCTCCTCACCCACTTCTCCTCCTCCTTCTCCTCCCCCTCCTCATCTTCCCTCTCCCTCCTCCTCTTCCTCCTCCTCTTACTCTTCCCTCCCCCCTCCTCCTCCTCCTCCTCCTCCTCCTTTTCCTCCTAAAACAATTACTGACTATCATTAATCCACAGGTGACAAGAGAGAGAGAAAGAGAGAGAGAGAGAGAGAGAGAGAGAGAGAGAGAGAGAGAGAGAGAGAGAGAGAGAGAGAGAGAGAGAGGGGGGGGGGATGAACACACAGGGAGAGATAGGGACCGAGAGAGAGAGAGAGAGAGAGAGAGAGAGAGAGAGAGAGAGAGAGAGAGAGACAGACAGGGGGGGAAGAGAGAGAGTAGAAACAGAGAGTGCGAGAACAGAACTTGTAACCCAATGACTACAGGTTCCAATACATAAAATTAATAATGATGTTTTGGGTTTTATTATGACTGTTTATATCGTCTGGTGTTGGTTGTACAGTCGGCATGCATAAAAATTAACTTACATAATAATTACTCTTTACATAAAAATTAACTAATATTATTCATAGGGGAGTTTCAATATTTTTTTTGCCGACTGTACACATTGTATTTATTTTCAGACTTGGCCAGATGATGATTTTAAAGTTATTAACTCTGACAAATATATTAATGTTTGTGTATATGTGTGTTTCTATGGGTGTGGTTGTGTGGTAGTGTGTATATGTGTGTTTCTATGGGTGTTGTTGTGTAGTGGTGTGTTGTGGTGTGTATATGTGTGTGTATGTGTGTTTCTATGGGTGTGGTTGTGTGGTGGTGTGTGGTTGTGTGTATATGTGTGTATATGTCTGTTTCTATGGGTGTGGTTGTGTGGTGGTGTGTGGCTGTGTGTATATGTGTGTGTATGTGTGTTTCTATGGGTGTGGTTGTGTGGTGGTGTGTGGCTGTGTGTATATGTGTGTGTATGTGTGTTTCTATGGGTGTGGTTGTGTGGTGGTGTGTGGCTGTGTGTATATGTGTGTGTATGTGTGTTTCTATGGGTGTGGTTGTGTGGTGGTGTGTGGCTGTGTGTATATGTGTGTGTGTGTGTTTCTATGGGTGTGGTTGTGTGGTGGTGTGTGATTGTGTGTATATGTGTGTATATGTGTGTTTCTATGGGTGTGGTTGTGTGGTGGTGTGTGGCTGTGTGTATATGTGTGTGTATGTGTGTTTCTATGGGTGTGGTTGTGTGGTGGTGTGTGGTTGTGTGTATATGTGTGTATATGTGTGTTTCTATGGGTGTGGTTGTGTGGTGGTGTGTTGTTGTGTGTATATGTGTGTGTATGTGTGTTTCTATGGGTGTGGTTGTGTGGTGGTGTGTGGTTGTGTGTATATGTGTGTATATGTGTGTTTCTATGGGTGTGGTTGTGTGGTGGTGTGTTGTTGTGTGTATATGTGTGTGTATGTGTGTTTCTATGGGTGTGGTTGTGTGGTAGTGTATATATGTGTGTATGTGTGTTTCTATGGGTATGATAGTATAGGCCTAGTGGTGTGTGGTTGTGTGTATGTGTGTTTCTATGGGTGTGGCTGTGTAGTGGTGTTTGGCTGTGTGTATAGAGGACTTTCTGTGACATCACAACGCTTCGCTTTTGTTTCAGGAGATACACTGGCGGCCATTTTGAGTGTCAAGTTAAATGTAAACATTGGACATAGTGTGAGATGAAAGGCCTCGAGATTATTGGGTGTCACACTAGATGAGACAGTGGAGCTTCGTGGTGATGTTGGTACCGTAGCTTCTCTTCTGTCCCATTATTATAGCAGAGATTAAAGTGGGGTGTTTATACTTCATAATTCCACCTGTATTTTATTTTACCAACAGAACATAGTTTTTCCATAGTGTTTTAGTATAGGCTAACTGCATAAGACTTCTACCTGCATTTTCCCCACTTTGTTTAATTTTGTATGCATATTTTTATTTGTTCTATTCATCATTTACCATAATATTGTGAAGAAAGCATTTGTTTAGTACATAGCACTTAATCAACCCCAATAGCCTAATCTTGGAGGAGAGCCACTCTGGTAAAATTTACATGGATACGTATGTGTATCTTTGTGTAGTTATGTATGTATGTGTATGTGTAGTGATGTACGTATATGAGATATGTATATGTATGTATGTGTAGTGATGTATGTATATGTGTGATGATGTATGTATAAGTGTAGTTATGTATGTATGTATATGTGTACTATATTTTTTTATCATTTTTTTCTGGCCTATCGACCTTTTATTTTGGTCATGAAGGCCTTTTTTTTTTTTTTTTTTATATATATATATATTTTTTTTTTTTTTTTTTTATTCAATTATTATCTTTACTGGGGTTTTTTATTTTGATACTTTGCATATTATTTTATTATTATTATAATTTTTACTATTATTATTATTATTATTATTATTATTATTATTATCATTATTATTATTATTGCCACTCTTAAACCTAATTTAATACAATATTTATTTTATAACTTTATACAAATTCGCCTCCAACATCGTCTTTCTTCATTTCGCCTCGTTTTCTTCTCTACCTCCCTCCCTCCCTCCCTCCCTCCCTCTCATTTTTCTTCACTGTCTCCATTCCTTCCCTCTCCCTCACTTTCCTCTCATTCCTCTCTCCCTTTCTTATACTTCCTCACATCTTCCTTACTCTTCTCCCTATCCTTCCCCTCTCATTCCCTCTTCAGCTGTCCCTTTTTTCTTTCTATTTCCTTCCTGCTTTGTGTCACATCTCCCTGTCACCTATTTCTCTGGCGCTGTATGACCTCACTGTTGCGGCGCCTAATATTAATCAATCAGTCAATCTCTCCCTACCCTAACCTCCCTCCCACTCCCTCCTCGACTTTAAATCCCACACTCACCCTCTCCTCCCTCTCACATCCCTCCCTTCTTACACCACTACCCCCCCCCCTTTCTCTCTCACTCTCTCCCTCCCTTCTTCCCATTCATCTTCTTACCACTCTTCTCCTTTCCCTCTCTCCTTCCTTCCTTTGCTACCTTTTTACTCTCCTCCCCATTTTCTTTTCCTCTCCTTCCCATTTTCCATTCCTCTCCTTCCCTCTGTTCTTTTTCCCCATCCTCTCTCTCTCTCACTCTCTCCCTCTAATCCTCTCCTCTCCATTCTCTCTCACTTCCTTTCTCCTTCCTCCCTTTCTCTCTTTCCTCTCTCTCTCTCACTACTTTACCTCTCCCCCTTTCCTCCCACTTTTCCTCCACCCTCTCCCTTCTCTATCTCCCCTACCTCCCTCCCTCCCTCCGCCCTCCCTCACTCTCTCTCTTCCTCTCTCCCTCCCTCCCTCCCTCATACCTCTTTCTCTCTTTTTCTCCCCCACCCCTCCACCACCCTTTCCCCTCCCTCCCTCCCTCCCAATCCTTCCTTCTCCTCAACCCTCCCTCTCTCCCTCCCTCCCTCAGAAAATTCCTTCCACACAGATTAACCCGAGTCGATCTGGAGAAAGTGCAATTTTAATTACGCCAGGAAGAAGAAGAATAAGGGAGGAAGGAAGGAAGGAA
>JAWQEG010008418.1:5000-24591 GCA_033782935.1 Petrolisthes cinctipes | reverse complement strand
TGGTGAAGGATATCGATGTGAACACTCCGTAGTCCAGTGGTCTCAAAACAATCTTTCTTGGGTGCTTCGGTCGTGATACATTGGGGGTCAATAATTCTGCTCAGGTCCGAGACACACCATAAATCTCTACCAATATCGCATCCCACTCATCCTCCCGAATCACTTCAGTTGGTAGAAATTCATATTGTGCCCCAGACAAAAACAGAAGGCTTGACTCCCCAGAAGTGTACAATCGGTGGCAAAAGTCCTGTCGCCTCACTCAACGCTTCTTGAAGGATAACATAAAGTCTAACAATATGAACAAACACATTCACCATACAGAAGTACAATATCTAGTGGGAAACTTGATAAACTTCTCTGGTTCTCCAGTTTGCGAGCTTGTGAAGCTAATATTTCCACACTGTACAGTCACGAGCACTAATAAGTATACAGCTTTTGGTTTGTTGAAGCTTTGAACAGTCCACCATGCAATTCACCAACGAAGTCATTCTAATGGAGATCTTATTGTGCATTTATTTACTGTCTCCCTATAGGTATTCGAAGCAAGCATACCTGAATACTTATTAGTGCTCGTGACTGTACTTCATGGTGTGGCAGAAGTGGAGACAGGACATTTGCCGCCGACTGTACAGTACCACACACTACGACGAACGGTGGTGGTCGATAACTTACCACCGGAACGACCATGCACAACAAAACAAACCAGACATGTCCAGAATTCGATCGTGCACATCATGAGTCATAACCTTAAGTGGGTGTAGTAGTGTTGGCAATTCTGGAGTAACTGATTCCCTTAACACTATTCCAAGCAACAGGACACCATTATTTTTTTGTTCATCTGGTCCTGTTTCCTGGGATTTTAAGGAGGAATCAGTAGCCCTCCAATGTACCACAAGTATATGACCCCCTCAAAGCTCTTCTCTTACCACTGAACCAAGATAGATGCAGTTGTGTTCAGAGTAATTATTTGATGCTTCGTTTGTTTTGTTTTATTAAAAGAAGTAAAAGAAGTGCATTTTTAAACTATTCTGGAACGAGTGTAAAGAGACAGGAATTTTGGTGATGATGACTGTACATTTTGACTCAACTGACTTATAATGCAATATCTTTCTAGAAATATTATAATATAATACTAAGAGCAAGACGAAAATTTATAAACATTTTTCATTTTCCATTACGATATTTCTATCGCCTGTAAACATATAAATTGCCAGATTATATCACTACAGATTTCGGCTATGCTGACAGGATGACCAAATGCTTCCTGTGACCTGATCAGATTTCGCTGCTGAGTTTTTTTTTTTTTCTCCTCGTCGTATTGAATTACCCCGATGCAGAGAGTACTGAGAGAGTCCAAAGCTGCCATGTGCACCACGTCAGATCCACCTGACTGAGGGTAATGAGTGAGCAGAGGGGCAGTGAGGAGACTATCAAATATCGTGCACCTCCCATCAGAATTTCGTAATATATATATATATATATATATATATATATATATATATATATATATATATATATATATATATATATATATATATATATATATATATATACATATATATATATATATATATATATATATATATATATATATATATATATATATATGCAAAATAACCACAGGAGAAATAATAGACAGAGCAGTAAGTACTTTCGTATATTACATCCTCAGACAGAGTGAAATATATATATATATATATATATATATATATATATATATATATATATATATATATATATATATATATATATATATATATATATATATATATATATATATATATATATAGAGAGAGAGAGAGAGAGAGAGAGAGAGAGAGAGAGAGAGAGAGAGAGAGAGAGAGAGAGAGAGAGAGAGAGAGAGAGAGAGAGAGAGAGAGAGAGAGAGGACATATGCAAGAATATCAGTGGTATTGACGATGGCGTCCATGGTGTATCTGTACGATGTCTCTGTAGTGTGTCTATGGAGTCATCGTACCGGTACCACGCCATCGTCCGGCAACACCATACATGAATGTTCTTGCATATGCCCCATAGTCTGCGAAGGATGCATTGTATGGAAAGGTTGGTGCATCCTTCCTGGACGGCTTGTCATTACTTGGATTACGCAAATGAATCCTGCTCATCATCATTTCCCTTTAATCTCCTCACCTCCACCTCCTCCTTCTTGTCGTCTCAGCTCCACCTCAACTTTTCATCTTTTCATCTCATCTCCTCCTTCTCAGTCATGTATCGTCATGAATTCACACACACACACACACACACACACACACACACACACACACACACACACACACACACACACACACACACACAAACACACACACACACACACACACCTACACGTATTCTACACACAGTTTTTCCGAGACCAGATATCAAGTTTTCCATAGTTCAGTAGCTCCACCTTTTGCACTCACTCCCCCCCCCCCTCCTCCCCCCTCGTTCTAATCCATCTCCCCCAACCACCCCCACCTATCCATCCTTCAATCTCATCCCCTATTCCTCTTTCATTGCCTTCAACTCGTCCGTCTCGTCCTCCCTCTCTCCCTTCCTCCTTTTCTCGCTCCTTCCTTCCCTCCTCTAGTACAATTTAAAATGGTTTAAATCATGGAGCATAGGTTGGGTTGGTTGGGTTTGGGTTGGGTTGGGTTGGGTTGGGTTAGGTTGGGTTGGGCCTGGTTGGGTTTGGTTAGGTTGGTTGGGTTGGGCCTAGTTTGGTTGGGTTTGGATTGGTTGTATGGACCTGGTTTGGTTTGGTTAGGTTGGGTTGGGTTGAGCCTGGTTTGGTTTGGTTAGGTTAGGTTGGGTTGGGTTGAGCCTAGTTTGGTTTGGTTTGGTTTGGACCTGGTTGGATTTGGTTAAGTTTGGTTGGTTTGAGCCTGGTTTGGTTTGGTTTGGGTGGGGCCTGGTTGGGTTGAGTTCGGTTCGGTTCGGTCAGGGTAGGTAACTCAGGCTGTACTAAATCACTGAAGAAAAAAATAAAAAGTCTATGAAAACCTCCAGAGAAAAGAAACATAGCGCTGGGCTCTCAACCCGTAAAGTGTTCGGGAATATACGTATGACCATAAATATCGCTGCCCGGAAAGCCTTCTTGAGGAAAAAAGATACTAAAATAATGAACGGCTGGGAAGGGAACTAAACAATGCGGAAAACATATGATAAATAGGACATATAGGAAAAGTTATCAGAGTGAAGAAGGTCGTAAATAGCCTACATATATGATGTTTTTTTGTTTATATATAGTGGGGATGGTATAGTGGCAAGTAAAGTAAAGGAGCTGTTTTATTTACTCTTTATGTTATGTAATGATGTGACATACAGTACCGGTACGTCTATACTTTTACTTAATACGGGCTGTGTGTGTGTGTACAATATATACATACAGTACATACATATAGACACCATACCTCCTGGCACTTGGCCTTTTTTCCTACGTCTACACCAAGCCTCATAAGAGTGCGATTTAAAAAGAGGGAGAGTAAGGCTTTTAAAACGCAGACTACAAAATCATTTATAATGGAGTTAAATATGCAACAGATGGTAAGTATGCTCCCCACTTCCCTTCCCTTCCTACTCGTACAGCTCGGGGGAACTAAAAGAGCTTTACAGATGAGCAAACACAGGAATTTAAGTGGGTAATTTTCTCTGGCTCGCCCATCATAGCATTAAAGTGGGAGGCCCGACCACATGTACCCAGCTGGCTTCCTACAGACTGCATGGGTTCACTGGACTGACTGCCAACCTGTATTCTATTGCTATGTATATACGAGGACTCATGTTCTTTCATACTATTCTTTACTTATGTTAATAATGACGTTTCCTTGTACTCGTTGTTTTGCAATAATTTTGTCATTCTCTATACGTCTTTTCTAGGGATGCTCTTTATTTATCTTTCTGATGTATATTTTCGAGAAAATGTAATTAAGTGATGGCGTGTTTATTCTCCTTGTGATTAATTTCCCAACAAGAGGCAGTGTCAGAGCCAGGCAGCACGTCACAGCAATTTCCTTGTTATTCATCTGGCGACACGAGATTATCATTTACATACTGAAGGGTTGGGTTTAACACATTGCACAGCCCTCCCTCCCTCCCTCTTCCTCCCGCCCTTTCTCTCTTCACGGTTCTTGCATCTTACACAGCTCATTTTGATTTCAACAGCATCAATTCTTTGATGTTATCTCTTCCCCTCCCATCCTTTCTCTCTCTTTCCCATCTCTCTCTTTCCCTGATATCCTGAAGACACCTTAGTGCTAGGTAGTTTGGCCGCCAGAACAGTAAACAAAAGATGTCTGCACTATATAAGGTAATCAAACTATGTCAGACTATGGTAACAACATGTCATAGATGAAGGGGTTGTCACATTCGCACTGGTATGATAAAGATAAACAGTTATTCAAAGATGTATTAAAGTATTGTTGCTTCCTCATGTTGTCGTCGCTGTCACTAAAGGTCAGTGTAAACTTTAGACTGTAGTGCAATATTCTTCTGTCTTTCTGCACCCATCTGTGTATGTCCATGAGGTATAAGTCAATCCTAGTGTTGCCACGAGTGTTATAATTGGGTGGTAAAAGGTAAAGGGTAGAATATACTGCAACACTTAGTAATGGGATAAGTAATTCACAATGCCGTGAATGAAGCAAACGATAAGAAAAATTACTGTAAATTCCGAAAAATATAATTGACACAGAGAGGTATAATAACATGTCGGCCCATTTGGTTCGACATGATATAATATTTCTCTATGTTAATTATACCTTTCTGAACTTACAGTAGGTTGTTTTTTTACCAACATTCATTAAATGCCTGAGGCATACACAATGCGTATATGACAAATTCGTATACTACTACTCCACCTCACCTTAATCGACTGACATCTGGTGGCAGCAAACAAGCCTCACAGAGGCAACTGGTGCATATTTTCACGACTGCTTTTTATTTTTTGTCTGGGGAATTGCATCCTGGAAGGTTACTTACTAATGACAAAAATTAAAGGCAGGAGGGCCACGAGATTCCAGGGACGAGGATAAATGAATGAAATTAAAGTTGTGGGTCCAAACAGCCACCAGGTCTGGGTTTTAATATTAATAAAATCCAGAAGCCTGACACAGCGAGCATCGGTTGAGTCACTTGTAGTAAACAGGATTGATTAAGGGTCGTAGCCATAACATTCATGGCGTTGAGGATGGTGTGGTACGATACGATGGTTCTGTAGTGGAGTCATCGTACCGGTACCACGCCATCGATCGTCAACACCATCGATATTCTTGCCTATGGCTCTGAGGCTGGTGTACAGTCGGCGGCAAAAGTCCTGTCGCCATATCTGCCAATTCATGAAGTATAGTATGGAATTATAAGCTTCACAGGCTCGTTAATTAAAAACACCAGAGAAGATTCTTAAATTGCCCTCTAAATATTGTAATGCTCTATGGTGAATGTGTTAGTTTGATGATTATCCTTCATGTTATTCTTCAAGGAACGCTAAGTGAGGCGACACGACTTTTGCCGCCGTCTGGACATCAACAACATGACTGACTGAAATTGTCGTCAAGTGTATTTAAAATTTTAGAGGAATAATCTGTTTAGACGAATTGTAGAGATATTTATGCCTCCAAACTATGCCAGGAAACAGACCATCCCTTTAAACTAGAAGGGAATCTGGTTTGTTGCACTGAATGGAGGGTTACGTAGACTCCGGTTCGTCCACAAGAGATTACGTACTTCCTTGAAAGATTTATGTGGTTTGTACAAGTTACTGATTTACGAAGAAAGAAAATATGGTGTAAATCACGATAACTCAGATACCATTAAACAGTCAACGGAAAACGATAAAACTTAACCTGTCGAGAACATATGGTAACGCATCACACAGTCAAAACATTACAACGTTGTACAGCTTGAGAACTCAGAGTGTATAGAAAAATAATTACAGTACTTTAACTCTTAACCCTATCTCACCCTCCACCCTTACCCACCCCTTCCTCACCCTCCACCCTTACCCACCCCTTCCTCACCCTCCACCCTTACCCACCCACCCCTTCCTCACCCACCCCTTCCTCACCCTCCACCCTTACCCACCCACCCCTTCCTCACCCACCCTTTCCTCACCCACCCCTCACCCTCCATTAGAGTAAGAGCAATAGAAATAAACCCCTACACAACACAAAGGTTCTCGGTGGATCACGCTCACTGCACACTGTTGTCCAAATATTCTGACCTACTGACCTAATACTCGGAAAGGCGCTAAAACAACACAGAGTCACAGTAAATGTATTAAAGGGGACTGTGTCACCCAAAGCTCTGCATCTATAACAGTGAGGGGGGATGTGTGTGTGTGTGTGTGTGTGTGTGTGTAACGGCGTGAAAGTCTACGCTCAGAGCCATCCACATTTCACCCGCATTCCCATTAGTTATATATGGTTTTATCTAGAGCAGAGTAAATTAATTATGGCAGGAGCTAGATGACCTAGTTGTGCGTGCACATATTATCAGGTCCACTTTGCCGATTTAAAAAAAATACAATAAAAAATAAAAAAAAATAAAAATAAAAATAATAATAATAATAATAATAATAATAACAATAAATATATAAATAAATAAACGAGGGAGCCAGTACATTTTCGCCGGGTTAAGAATATAAAAAAATTAGTGTAGCCTAAGTGAGCGACACATCCCCCTTAGTGAGTCTCCAGCCACCCTTCCCATTCCCAGAACTCGCTGTATGAATCACGGACCAACCAAGAGATATGCGACCTTACCCTCAGCCTCCTCCTACTCCTCCTCCTCCTCCTCGCTTCAGCCAAGGAGGTACAGGGGGTAACGAGCTCAAGGCACATAACTATAGGCTCGAGTTAGGTGTGTTTTTTTTTTTTTTTTTATTAATTTTAGCGTGATAAGGAACACACACACACACACACACACACACACACACACACACACAGAGAGAGAGAGAGAGAGAGAGAGAGAGAGAGAGAGAGAGAGAGAGAGAGAGAGAGAGAGAGAGGAACAGACAGACAGACAGTCCGCTATGCCAATAATGTAGGCCCTTATTCCCACGGATTTTTACTGCTTTATGTAAGAGAACAAAATATGTATTATGAACAATATTCCTAGTTTATTGTAGCCATTCACAATGATACGGGAAATGGTACGAACGTTTACAATTTTACCGTGGTCATATTTATTTCGGGTGAATTTTTTGTCTCATTTAACCTAAGCGAAGGATAAAGAGTACGACGCAGAGCACCGACTTAAAAATAATTATGTTCAAATAGTCTGAAAATATCCTTAATTAATGGAGGGATAATGAGGCAAAGAATGGCGAAAAAAAAAATATATTGTTATAATTATATGTGTAGGAGAGAAGGTGAAGGCTGTCTGGCAGAGGCTTGTACAGATACCAACAATAATTTCTCTACAAAATCTGTCACTGAACGCCTTACAAACGAAAGTACAGTACATTTGCTAACTACAATTTGATTAGTGTTTTATAGACGTGTGTTGAATTAAGGACAAATATAACACGACAAAAGACGGTATTCAGCACATTTGATAACTACAATTTCATTAGTCTTTGTTGGACGTGTGTTGGATTTAAAAAAAAAAATAAAACATAACACGAAAAAAGACGGTATTCAGTAATTTAGGATTTTGATCAAAGAGATTGAGAAAGATGCCAGAAGTGTCGAGAAAGTTTTTTTTTTTTTTTTTTGCAACAGTATGTCTGTCTGTCTGTCAGTGTAAAAATGTCATCGTCCAACATTCGACTTAGTTCAGAGGAGATTTTGTTGTTGTGGAATTGAAGGGTCTCTTAAGAGTTCCTTTAAACTATGCCACGAAACAGATCCCCTACTAACACAACTGAGGACGTTTGTTTTCTGGTAAAGATAGGTGGAATCTGTAGCCCTCCAATGTATCCAAAAGAGATTCATTCGTCCCATAAACAGACGAAAGCTATTTAAGGGAGATTCTCTTGATGGTAAAATGGAGGACTATAAATAGCAAATCCTCCAAACTATGACAAGAAACAACAGACCCCCTATTAGAAACATTGAGGGCATCTGTTTCCTGGCATAGTTTGGAGGAATCACAAACCTTCCAATTCACCAACCATAAAATCTCTCCTTAAAAAAAACAAAAACTGATACAATTATGTTTTCCAATATAGTGGTAAAAATGTATGCTACACGTGGGGCGAGAATGTCATTAAGGTACAGAGGTAAGTAGGGTCTGCAAAAGCTGTCATTAACCTTTGTAAATACAGGGAATAAAAAAACATAAGCCAGTTTAATAATAAGTAGTACGAAACAGTGTGGAAAAGAAAGGAAGATTTAAACCCGAACAGAAGAATAATGAATGAAAGGATAAAGAATAAAAGGAACTGGGAAAAGGAATGAAAGAAGGCATTAACAACGGAGAAGAAGTAAGAACAAAAGGAGAAGGTAAGGCAAAAGAGACGAAGAGGATTACAAAGAGAAAGAGGCGAGCGAGAGACGAATAAAAAAAAAAAGCACACACACACACACACACACACACACACAAACTGAAACACATTGTCCCGAGGAAGATGTTGCATAGTCAATGTGAATTATGCATATCAACCTTACTTCTTTTGTCCGGCGTTTGGACTCTATTACAATAAAAAAAAATGCATTTGAACTTCAGCTTTGTATAAGATAACACTTGTATTATTACATCCATTCCTTTGTACTCTAATAATTTTAATATGATTAGAACTTTAGCTCTGTTCATGTGGTAACGTTTGCATTATTTTTCATCTCTGCGTATACGTATGGAAAGTATAGTATTCCAGTTAACAAAAAAATTGCTGTCTCTTCACCGAGTTCTTCTTGATGGATAATGTGAAGGGTAATCATCGAACAACACATACTGGATAATTATTATAGTGTACATTATAAAAAAATATTGGTACAGTATCCAGCGGGAAAATTAATAAACGTCTCCCTGGTGCTTGAGATAATTAGTCTTTCAAGTGTACGGTTGTGTTGTGGCTCATATTGTGGCAGATTATGGCTACAGACCATTTTTTGGTGTCTGTACAGTTGGTGGTTGAGTCGAAGCCTGAGATCTGGAGCTGGCGGTTTCTGGACGACAGCTCACCCAAAGCCTCCGTTGGTTCGAATGTGTGTGTGTGTGTGTGTGTGTGTGTGTGTGTGTGTGTGTGTGTGTGTGTGTGTGTGGCTTCGTGGTGGTTTGGGTGGGCTGTCGTCCAGAAACCGCCTGATTCAGATCTCTGGCTTCGACTCAGTGCATGGTCTAGGGATTGTGCTGCGCGACTGTAGTGTATACATATATTGGGAGGGTCAATAGTTCTGTCATGATTCGAAGCACAATGTGAATCTTTACCAACCTCGAATCTCTTACCCCCCCCCTCCCCCCCCACCCTCTTCCTCCCGAAACACCGTTGTTTGTTCGAACATTGGAAATTAAAGATTCACACTGTGCGAAATAAATAATAATTACCGACCCTGCAGATTAAAGTCATATTGACATGCAGAGTGAGTGGTCTATTTTTTCACGTTCATATATGGTGTTATTGTATTAAGTAGTGTGTAGATGCTTGTAATAATTTAAAAGATGATACTTAACCTATTTATTAGAAAGTTTATCAGCTTAGGAACAGAGGGAAGAAGTCAAAATTTTACGTGAGTTACCCCTATATGGATAATTATTTTTGACCACGACTGTACAACCTCTCATTGTCATCTCATCATTTCGTGTTGACCACCGAAAATGTTTGGTAATAAACTCTTCTCTGCCAGTGTGGGTTTTCTTCTCGTCACAGACAATCACGCCAGTGTGATTCCTCCAACCCAATGGGATCTATTTGGCAGCAACGTTACACACACACACACACACACACACACACACACACACACAAACAAAAGCTCTCCTCCACAATCACATTCGCATCTCCATATTTATGAGTCATGCCTCACAAGATTTCTGTTTTCTGCCCCGAGGAAGGAAAAACACGACGACTTGCTGCTTAAAGAAAAACAACAGAAGGTAAAAAATGAAGTCTCCTTCCCTGACCCATCCTTATAAGACCTTACTTACTCCCTCCCAGTCCCTAGCAACTCCCTCCCAGGAATTAGAGATGTGAAGGATAAGTTGTATAATGTAAGACTTCCTCCAGTAAAAACATCTGTCTGAAGGATGTGGTTCTCTACATCATGAATGGGAGGTATGTGTACTTTAGTTATTCCCTCACCCATGGGTTCCTCATAATTGGGATTTTTTTCACATTTTTATACAATATAAGTTTTGTTTAATCAAAACAATGAATATCTGGTGTGTTTATGCATTCACACTAAGTGGAAACTATTAACTTGACAGCGACAAAGAGTAATAATAGTTTACACTAAGAAGGTACAAATATTTTCAGATAATTGGTCAGTTTCAGCCTTCTACTTTCTTCACTGAATCTCAAAACTGTCTGCATAATAAAAAAAATGAAAAATATTCTCTGAAGATAAAGATATTTCCTAAAGCACATTTAACAAAAACTAAAACAAACTTGTTATCTCAACATTTACATTTATATTACAGTATCACAAACTGGGGGAAGGTGAGCTCGACTGCATAATTATTCCAGACCGAAGTGAATTGATTAATGGAGTAAAAATTCTGCAACGAGTAAACACGTGTACACTTTTCCTTCTTTCATAAGGTTGGGTCTGTATCAAAAACTATTACATATGTATGAGGATTAGTGCAATCAGTGAACACTTTATACAGTTCATGTGTTACCTTAGCAAGTCATTATACGACTTTTCATTCATGTTGTAAATTTGGCCGTAGTGCTGCTTTAAAAGGGCAAGTACAGTACATACATACAGGATGCGTGATGTAGCTGCAATTTCTGTTAAACCATTACTTCATGAATACGAAAGTTTTCTCACAATTATCCATTCATATTCAATGTTTTTGTAACACGTGTAGTGGGAAAAAACGAGAGGAGGGTGTGCATATAATGTCATTTTTTGCCGACATTTTTTTATATTTTTTTTATTCGTTAGTTCAGGGTATTTGAAAATTGAGTTCACGAGCTGCGCCCAACTCTTGGGATTGATGGTAAGGTATTGATTGTGGCTGAATGAGTACCCAAAGTCCCAAAACTCTTAAAGTGCTGCCCACATCACCGTAGTCTATATTTTCCCAACGAGAATCTGCTTGAGGGAATACTGTTACGAACTAAAAGTACAGAGACCAACAACCATGATATTCGCCAACATTTTCGAGATCGACTAATTTCAAAGGCTTGGAAAACTATTACAAGACTTTAGTTATCATACTGGCATCAAAGGTACGCCACTCTGCTTCCTGGGAGGTGGAGGGGCGGGAGGGGGGCACAAACGCCATTAGACATTAATAAAAAAGATCCATCAATATCTAAACTCATAAACAAAGCTCATTTTCACTTACCCATGGTGGTGGTGAACGTCACTAATTAATAAGCCTAACACGTACCGTGGAATGAACATTACAATTTCAATACTTCAATTAAAACAGGTTTGCGAATATTCATCAAGTCACTCTCAGAAGTAAACACGAGAGACACCAGACGCCAGAGAGTTCACTTGACTCTTCCACACATCCTTCAAACTCCTCCCAGCTGGCCATGACGTCACACAACACAGACAACAAGCCAGGAGTGGAGGCAAGACTTGAGAGGAAACACAGCATGGGAGGGAAATATATTGCAGCCTGGCAACTATACTGAACCACACACTCGTCAGTTCCTTGGTGTAGATGTCGCTAGTTTTGCGTGGAATTATATTTAATTTTGTACGACGATCTCATCAGTTATACTTTACTTTCAGTCTGATTAAGTGGTAAAGAAATATAAATTCCAACCTCATTTATTAAAAAAAACAGACTTAAGGGGGAGTTACAATGTTGGTTAATCTGGAGCAACTGATTCCTACAAACTACTTTAAGCAACAGACCACCATTGTATTTGTTAAGCTGCTGGTCCTGTTTCTTGACATAATTTGGAGGAATCAAGTCGCTCCATGCAGATTACCAAAAGTGTATTCTCCCCTAAATTCCTACTGAAGTTCCTTGCCTCTCTCTTCTGGTCAAGGTCAAATTAACGTGGATCATTTGAAAGTAAAAAAAAAAAAATATGGTATCAGAAACGGATTTTTTTTTTACTATTATTTTTTTTTTTTTTTTATACCGTAGCATACAAATATCCATATCATAAGAAGGAATACCTGGTACTGATCAAACCCATTGGTGTCTAAAAAGTTGATATAATTTTGCCAAGGTCGATACAGCAAAGTGTAATAATTGGCAACTGAAGCAATAAAAGTGAGGTGTGAGTGGGTAAGGGGTCATATCCCATACATGATTACCTATCCTTCTTTACTCTATGTACTGTATTGATGATTAGAATATAGTCATAGCAAAATTAATGTTGTGTGAAGGTAATAATATTGTTGTTCTTAGTAGTAGTAGTAGTAGTAGTAGTAGTAGTAGTAGTAGTAGTAGTAGTAGTAGTAGTAGTAGTAGTAGTAGTAGTAGTAGTAGTAATAGTAGTAGTAGTAGTAGTAGTAGTAGTAGTAGTAGTAGTATACAGTAAAGATAGGGGTAATGGTGAGATAGATAAAGTACAAAGACCTTTTAACCTTGCGCTCTATAATGAACCACTAAGTGACCTACCTTCATATGATCAAAGCAATTTCAAGCCAACAACCAACATCTAGTATTAAGAATGCATATCGAATACAAACTCATTTTGGCCATCATGAAGGAGGTTCATTGACTCCCTGATGTTTACTGTGTACTTTAATACAGCTTAATGTACTGTACGCGTGTATCTCAAGCAATTATTAAACTTATGGCTTATTACGTTGGTGAAGATCAATGTGCAGAGTTTCGGGTGAAGTTATTGAGGTGTGAGGTAAGGTAAGGTAGATGGGTCAAGTATATCTTCTGTTGATTCCTCCAAACTTTGCCAGGAGATAGAATTCCTCCATAGGCTATATGGGACTAGCGCTTGTGTTGTATGGCCTAGTTTGGAAGGGTGAGTAGGATTTAATTTGCTCAGAACAGATCACTACTTTTAACTTTCATTGTTTAAGTGTATCGTACAGTACATACAATATATTTCCACAGAAGGTAATTTCCACTCGTTTCAAATTCGTGTATTGTTTTCGTATGAAGAATTCAAAGCTTGTATACTTATTTTGTCATGCACGTTTAAGATAAGTGGTTAATTGTGGTGCCATGCTTCTCATATGCAACTTAACACTATTACATGCAAACATGTTAATTACCCCTATCATATTACCGTATGTAACTTAGCCTTCGATATGCAACTTAGCTCTTGCCACTACCTTTCCTTGAGTCAGTCTCCATCAGTTCTCGCCATACACTATCTTCTCACCACCTCCTCGTCCCTCCAGCTGTCCTAATCCAATTCCCTCCCCTTCCCTTAGTCGCATCCAACTGCCAATCCAATCTGACGTGGAATGCCTCTTGCCACTACGCAGTAAGCCTTCTAAAATTGAACGGGAACAGAAATTGGAAATACTGTACTGTGAGATTTCCTGTATGTAGAGGAGGAGGTGATGGCGTGCATGTTAGACCGTCTACTGTAGATACGATCCCTTGAGAGAGTGAGTGTCTATGGGATCTTTAATAAACACTGTGGAGATCTGAGTAATACAGCAGCGGTCTGGGTGAGTGGCAAGAGTGCTAGGTGTAAATAGGATTGTGAGTGAGAGGATACACTGTTTGTGGGCCCCTGGGTTTTGTATGTATATATGGGAACTGATCGAGTTAGGGAGGAAAGGGTCTGTCTCTCTGATGGAACAGGAAGAGAAGAACATCATATTTCCACAAGGCAGGAAGGATTCAGAGTTTGTGTTGGGTATGATAATGTTTGTAGTTCTCGAGCAAAGGTGACTCATCTTTAAGCCCCCATCGGACTTTTAATTTTTCAACTATCATCCTTTCCATCTAGGTCCTTCGTGCTTGCTCAACCTTCTCTCTCAATCCTTTTCCCTCGTTCTACAGGGTCTTTCATGCCTTGCGCCGTTTTCTACCTTCCTCTTCAATTCAAAGCAACTTTACGCCTTCATAATCTTCTCGCACATAGATAACAGATATTATTCTCAGATGGTCCAGTTTTATTCATGTGATACAAGACTCTACAGAAGCTCGTGACTGTATAATGAGTGAGAACATCTAGAGAGAACATATCTGAAAATAAAGGAATGTGTCTACGTACAGCCACAATCAAATATCCACCGACACTTTCCTTCCATGGTAGTAAATATATTGGTAATGAAGAACAACACGTGTATGATTTTGTCGCACCTCATATTATTAATTGAGAGGTTCAGTTGACATGAGGTGTTGTATGATTATATTTTGAAATGATACTGATTTATTTGCATGATGGAAGGAAAGTGTCAGTGGTTATTTGATTGTGGCTGTACGTCCACTTACTCTAATTTTTCTGTTGGTAACACCTGAAAGCCTATTTCCACCTCGCTGTGGGACCATCGTAAAAATATTGGAAATCCCGACTCCTACTATTCATTGCACGTAGAATTAATGGGTCCCTCAGCCTTAGTTGTACAAAGGTCAACTGTCTAACATGGCTTCACAATGACAAGGGAACCGAAAATGTAAATAACAATTAAAAACACACAGAGTTTTTCCTCCGTGTCTGTGGTGGTCTAAAAGTCAATTTAAAAATAGTGTTTTTCTGTCGTGTATGTGGTGAGCTATTATTTTATACAGCACAATGTTTATTGCAAGAACCACAATGACTGTCGTCCAACGCTTGCCATTTCTTGCAATATTCCTGTCATTCACAATATTTGCCAGTAATTTTTCCTAATAACAGGCAAAAATGTATTAAAATATTCATTTGCTTGTCACAGAACACAGCTCGAAAGAAAATGATGATGATGATGATGATGATGACCGCACATGTTAATGGTAAAGTCGAAGCCAAAGATTCACCGAAATTTCCTGCCAGTAATATTTGAAATTCCTGAAACAGTACAAACATGACCTGTACAACTTTCTACGTTCTGTCGACATGGGCTAAATCAAAATACGTGGCTTCATATATTGCAAGTGTTGGTACCTTGTTAGTAACATTAATTCTATAATGGAAGAAAATTTGTGTTGATGTTTTGATGTTGACTGTAGGGAGAGTTGTAACCTAGTGTCGATTCCACAGTGGTATTGGTTTGTTAGCTTCCCAACCAACCACACTTGTAAGGCTTCATTATTTTCCAAAAGCAGAGTATCCACATTCACAAAATCTATCAAACAGTTAGAGAATGATGATCACTGCATAGTTTACTCACCAAATTCATTAAATAAATCACCCATTAGTCATTAACACGGCTAATATTCTTTCGTTTGCGTGCTAACAAACCAATACCAACCACTGTGGAATTGACCCCTAGTCAGGCCACTTTACTGTACGGTGTCCAGTAAGAGGAAATGTACAGTCGGCAAAAAAAGTTTCGTTACCATCCTTTTAACAGTGTGATGTAATGTTGGTAGGCCTGACTGGTGAGTCAGGTGTGGCGCGAGTGTCATATATACCTCCGTCACCCTCCCGGACCCCTCAGTGTCTAATGGGCAGGCAAGTAGGAATGACATACTTTTACCCAGTGCTACTTTTTCCGGGTATTTCAAGGTTATTCTTGTTCTAAAATACTCAAACGTATTTCTTTATGTTTAATGATGAATAGTTAAATAGTAATAGTTCTTGAACACTCAAAATTTAATTTAAAATCAGTTAAACTTTTGATATAAAAAGAAAGGAAATGCCTTGTGCTAAGTTGTCATTGCCGCAGCCCGCGAGGCACAGCTGCTCAGACGGCGGAGTACCAACCCTGCTGCGCTTATCGATGTTAAAATTAACGTAGGGGTGGTAACGAAACTTTTTTTGCCGACTGTACAGCCACAATCAAATAACCACCGACACTTTCCTTCCATCATAGTAAATATCTTGGTAATAAATAACAACACGTGTATGATTTTGCAGCACCTCATAATAATAATAATTGAGGGGGTTGAGTTGACGTAAGGTGTTGTAAGATTATATTTTGATATGATACTGATTTATTTGCACGATGGAAGGAAGGTGTCGGTGGTTATTTGATAGTGGCTGTACAGTAAGTGCCAGCTCTTTGCACTATCAATTATCCATGAAATATCCCCTTTGGACGGTAATTTATTCAAGGGGTTCCAGTTCTAATTACATCCCTCTTTCCTCATGGTATCTCCACCTACTCAGTCCTGTCCCCTTACTCCTAGCTCACTACGACTATAACACCAACTAACTAACTAACTCTCTCTCTCTCTCTCTCTCTCTCTCTCTCTCTCTCTCTCTCTCTCTCTCTCTCTCTCTCTCGTCCCCTTCCCGACTCACTCTCAAACTCATACCTCTGCCTCTCTCTTTCTCGCTCCCTTCCTATTTAGTCTCGGCCCTCTGCTTCTACCACCCTCCAACCAGCAGGCCCCTAATTCCCAATCATGCTCTTCGGCCCCCTGCTCCCCCCTCCCCATCAGACCGTTCCCCCCCTATCTCGCCTATCACTCCCTGCACTTAGTCCCTTCCCCCCACCCCCACCCACACTCCAACAATGCCACTATCACGTCCCCCTTGTGCCCCTGTTCCCTGCTACCCGCCCCCCATCAACCTCCCTCGACTAACTGTAGCACTATCTGTCCCCTCTTGTCCACTTTATCCCTCCCCCCCCCCACTTCCCTCGATTAACTGTAGCACTATCTGTCCCCTCTTGTCCCCTTTATCCCTACCCCCCCCCCCCCCAATTCCCTCCCCTTCCCTCGACGACTAACTGTAGCACTATCTGTCCCCTCTTGTCCCCTTTATCCCTACCCCCCCCCCACTTCCCTCAACTAACTGTAGCACTATCTGTCCCCTCTTGTCCCCTTTATCCCTACCCCCCCCCCACTTCCCTCCCCTTCCCTCGACGACTAACTGTAGCACTATCTGTCCCCTCTTGTCCCCTTTACCCCTCCCCCCCCCCCACTTCCCTCAACTAACTGTAGCACTATCTGTCCCCTCTTGTCCCCTTGATCCCTGCCCCCCCCCCCCTTTCCTCGACTAACTGTAACACTCTAAGTAACACGCGGTGTGACGTTATTTCCAGGACGTTCCCTTCTGCCTCATATGCTGCCGCTCATTTGGCCCGTTAAAATGTTGCCTAACGCTGAATAAATTACCTTTTACTGCCTGAACTCACAGTCATTCTCTCATAATGATCTTGCCATTAGACCCCCTTTATGGGAAAAATGTGTTCACAGCCCATCCCGTAGTTTTCTCGTTAATGGAATTTATGCATTTTTGAGGGAATGGTATATAATATTTAGCCTTATTCGTCGTGCCCGGTCACCCAACCAACTAGATGACTTTCCATCAGTTTCATTTGCGCCAACCTTTCCCCAAGCTAATACATACATACCACTTTGATCCCGGAACTACCGTACGTCAAGGGCTACCGAGTACACTTTGTAAATTTATATTGTTCCTGTCATTAACTTTGCCAGAGTATCTAAAAGGTACAGCTACAATCAAATGTCCACCGACACTTACCTTCCGTTGTAGTAAATATCTTGGTAATAAAGAACAACACGTGTATGATTTTGCAGCACCTCATAGCAATAATTGAATAGGTTGAGTTGACGTAAGGTGGTGTATGATTATATTTTGATATGATACTGATTTTTTGGCACGATGGAAGGGAAGTGTCGGTGGTTGTTTGATTGTGGTTGTACTACAGAGATTATTGGAAGATATAATGAATGGACTGTGCAGTTTATACAACAAGTGTACGGTAGTCAAATATTACGTAGATTCAGACAACATATCATTAACAGAGAACCACAGACCTCGTAGTCATAACCTTTCTCTATTCCAGCCACAGAAAAGTACACTACAGTATATTTAAACATTCCCCAAAGTAGTGTGAGGCCTAAGCATAAATTTCTGTTAAGACTGAAAGCAAAGTCCAAAATATTCAGGCATCAACTTACTTACTGAAGCATAAAGTGTGTGATAGAAGACACACACACACACACACACACACACACACACACACACACACACACACACACACACACACACTTACACACACACACACACACTTACACACACACACATACACACACACACACACACACACACATGTCCATCATCCGAATCTCAGAACAATAAAACATTTGATAATTTTTGCTCTATGTGTCTCCCGAACAACTCGTCGCTTTATGCAGAAAATGTGTATGAGAACTATACAACAAAACAAAATAATAGTTTCTTCTGTGATTAGATTAACTCCCTTTTTATTTCAGTTATTGCATTTTTTATTTTTTTATTCCACCTGATATGATTTTCGGTTATATTATTGTTCTTGATTTGACTTGGATATATTTTTGCTTTTTCATTTGACTCCTTTACATTTTTGCTTCTCATTTGACACTTGGCTCCAGCGTGCAATTGAGCAGAAAATCATGCATATTAGTATTCCAAAAAATTTCTCGCAATTTCGCCTTTTTTCTGAATCGGTAGTTATCGTGAATAATTTTGGGCGTGAAAGAGTTAGCTGTCTCCTCCCCTTCACACCCAGCAAGCAGCAAACACCAGCCAGCATCATGCAAGCATTTGTATCTTTTCTCAATATTTATTCTCAGGCACGGGAAGCCAGCACTGGAAGCCTTTCATCCTTTTATTATGTTTATATTTTTCTAGGATATTTTTCATTTATTCCTTCAGGTTTTGTGTGTGTGTGTGATTTTTTTTTTTTTTTTTTTTTTTTTTTGTATGGCATATTTCTCCAATCTATTCCTCCAATCTATGTCAGAAAACGAAGTCTTCAGTGTACGACAAGGGCATGTGTTTTGCTGCCGAGTTTGGAGTAATCAGAAAATCCCTCAACACTAATACTACCCTCAAACCCTGAAGTCCATCCCACCTGAATGTCTTTATGGGTCAGCCTTTATCTACATCGGTCGAGTTCCAGTATAAAAACCCGAGGAATGATGAGTGTGTTGTTGACGCTGGCAGGTGACGTGACGAGAGCAGGGCGAGAATCTGTCCAAGGAGAATAATAACACTGACCTTCTCCTTTCCCCCATCATTCCTTCCCTGTGTTGATTTAAGGGTTCATCCGGATTTTGAGAATTGGGGTCGGTTCGCACTTTGTTAAATGCGTGTGTGAGGCGCTTTTCTTTTTTATTTATTTTATTTTATTTTTATTATAATTTATACTGTATATATATATTTTTTTTTTTTTTTTTAGGTAAGAGAAAGTGAGAAAGAAGATGTATCTAAAGCCAAGTGGGTTAGGGTCCTCAAAAGGCTGGAAAAACAGGAATAGAGACGATGAACAGAAACGTACACAAACTAAAGAGGAAAGAATGAAATGACAAACATAAAAGGAACCCTATATGAATAAAGAAACCTAAACACAATGACCAAACAGACATCACAGATAGGCGAAATCCCGATGTAGAGAGAGAAAGACACGAACATCACGCAAAAGGTTAATCAGTGAAGAGAAATTAA